>JAOXJP010120717.1:1752-13860 GCA_025762735.1 Platanus orientalis | reverse complement strand
AGAAGTATTTCAACATATTCAGTATCTGTTTATATATATATATATATATATATATATAGAGAGAGAGAGAGAGAGAGAGAGAGATCACTGAAAATATAAACAATGTATTCCAGAAATGCCTCCACCTTCTTGAGCTTTCCGAATGCATACATCAAAGCATTGTATGAATGGATATTGGGAATCAATTCAAAAGTACCGCTGATGGCTTCAAAAGTCTGGTACGCCCGGTCAAGGTCCCATATATTTGCACAACCTAAAATTACACAGTTAAGAGCAGCAATAGACTTGTAAGGAGGATCTGCACGACTCAAATTCTCCAATTGAAAATACACCTGAGAATTTTTTTTTAACAGGAACGTTAGCTAAACCAGGAAAAAGAAGAGTATCTATATGTGAGAGAGAGAGAGAGAGAGAGGAAGTAAAAGAAGGATAAATCATATGAAATATTCTCAGATAAATAGAGGCATATCAAAATTAGACAATAACAGGTAATAGTAAGGAAAAACAAATATATATAAAGACAAAGAAAGGTTCCCATAATGCTCTATAGAGAATAGGCATTAGCAACAAAGACTAAATTGAGATCAGATTGAAAGTATTAACGACCCCGCACAAATACTGTACTACTGTCACTTCACTTTTACGACACAGATAACGCCATAAGAAAAGTAAATTTGGATTAAATGCTTGTGTGGATAATTGTCCAATATGGGTGATAGAAATACTATTCTTTAATATACGGTCACCGGTCAATCACATGTACTCAATAGAATTTTATTTTATTTTTCCATTCCCCAATATAAATTAGTGGGGGAAAATAGTTTCATTATATGGAATTTGCCTTCTTTTTTTTTTTATATCAATATCTGGCCGAGTTTTTTTCTAAATGAACTATTGATCAACAGAAACAAAGAAAAGAGGAAAAAACTGGTGAGTTGCAAAAGTGCAGTAAGTACCAAATAAATGCACAAACATTGAAAACTTTACACCTTGAGAAAATGAAATTCGTTTAAAAAATGTTTTATGAAAAAGAAAAGTCCAAAAGAAAATACCGTGTCCAGAGTCTCAAAACCATTCTTGGAGCATGCCACAACCAACGGATATAAGGAGGTAAACGGAGAGAATAGATCTTCTGTTTCTCTAGAGGAATCCCCATAAGCAGATTCAAATTCATGCAGGGTACTAAAAGCCCTCTGTAAAATCCCCAAAGATGAATATGCATGTATCTTCCCAATGAAAGATTCTGAGCTGGGGGCCCTCTTTTGACGCAAGGAGCGTCGCAGGATGGCCCATGATGCATCAAGAAGTGGAGCATTATAGGTTCTAGAAGCCGTTCCCAGGGCTGACACAACTAGTCCTTCATCTGTAGAGAGACTAAGAGGTGGTCTTGTTGTCTCACCACGAGCAATCCATTTGGCCAGAAACTCCAAAGAATAAAAGGCCAATTTGCTATTGTCCTCTTGCAATGCAACATCTGCAATGTAATTACACAGGTTCCAGCCTGGACAAAGAGCTTTGTTTTGATCCATTGTCTGATAACACCCACAGGAGACATTACAGAATAACGATAAGAACAAAGGGGCAAAAAAGAAGAAGAAGAAAAATTGATCACATCAGTAGTGTACCTTGCACCTCTCTATGATGAATGCCAAGGTATCCAACCTCCCTGCATTAACACAACTCCGCACGCATTCAGTAAACACCCTCATTGACACCATGTAACCAGATTTCAGAGTCAAATCTAAATATTTTAGAGCAGCATCAATCTGATTCATCAAGAATAGCATGCCAACAACCAAGTCATACGACTCATCATTGGGCAGAGAGTCTTTTCCTGTCTGCAGCATCCTGATATCGATAAGATCCATCCATCACAAAACAAAAATGCCCATCCCAAAGACAACCATATCATAAAAATAGCATATGCTCAATCTCAAAATAATGCCCAAAAGAGCAATGTGCACTAGTTTAGAGTAACATAACAAATGTTGGTTCATCCAGAGAAGAAAATGAAGAACAATGCACCCCCAAATATGAGTAGTGTATAATTCAAGACAATAAAATTATTAACATTAAAATCCTATATAACCAAATAAAGAATGGTCAGTCAGGATGGCATGACAGGAAGAAGCCATCATACTTCATCTGTTGCAATGTCCGAAAGCTAGCATGGATTTCTATTAAAAGAGGCTTATCTAACTGCCTCAGCAAACAAGGATTTTTTTTTTGAACTGGATATGGCATTTGAAAAAAATTATAAAAGGTTCTGAAATTAATAGCCCTTAACTATCTTTCAATCATAAAGGCTTTTTATTATAATATGTTTTAAAGTTCTTTGCTCTCTTTAAATCATAAAAGCTACTCTCTTTTTTTTTGTAAGAGAAAATTTTATTAAGAGGAGAAAGGAAAGGGGGATAAGGCATCCCTGAAAAGGAGTCAACACCCCAAAGGGGAATTACAAAAAAGAATCTCTAATCATTTTGCCCCACCCCTTTTTATATCAACAAAAGAAATCCCATTTAGCTCAATACAAATGGACGCCCAAAAACACCCTCTATCAATTGCCCAATTCCAAACTTTAAAGGAAGGCTCCCCATAATTTTCAAAGATTCCGCGGTTCCTCTCCAACCAAAGGGACCAACACACTGAAGGAAGAATCAAACTCCAAAGACGCTTTCCCAACTTAGAAGACTTCAGGATTCTCCAAGAGCATCAACCTGCTGAGATAATCCAGGAAAAACCAAGCCACACCCACCTCAGCAAGCACTTGACTCCAAACTTCTCTAGCAAAATCACAATGTATTAGAATGTGGTCTATAGATTCCCCATCATGAATGCATAGAGGGTAGCAATTTGGAAGAGTCAGGCCTCTCTTCTGAAGGATATCTATGGTTAAAATCTTACCTTTGCAAGCCGTCCCAATGAAGAATTGCACCTTCGAAGGGACTTTTAATTTCCAAATTGAATTCCAATCAAAGGAAAATTCCCCTTCCTCATCTAGCATAGCATAGCAAGACCTAACCAAGAATCAGCCATTCCCCACCTTCCTCCATTTCCTCTCATCCATCTTTTCTCTATTTAAAGTAATGGGATCCAAGATGCCTACAAAGTGGGCCATTTCATCAATTTCCCAATCATTCAAAAATCTTCTAGTATCCATATTCCACCCAGAACCTTACCTTCTCACAAGCATTTTCCTCTTTCCTTGCACTTAGAGCTTAATCTTGTCTAGTCAATCAACCAACAAAGCAATTAATTTTACTTATTCTTTTTAAGCTCAGTAATATTTCAATAAAGTACAGGAGGAAAACCTCCCAGTTATAAATACAACAGCATGATCAGTTAGAGCTATATGATCAGATGTATAAATAAAATAAAATAAACAGAAAAAGAGTCCTCATGACGTAAACATTCCTGATGCAGCCACGTCTGGCTGTTCTATGAGCCTTCTGAATGTTCCACCTCACTAGAGGATCAAATTTAAAAGCCCCATGAAACATTAAGGGCCCGTTTGGTTCAGTTTCTAGAGTCTGATTCTGGATTCTCATAATCAGATTCTAGAAACGGATTATCAGAATCCCGAATCCCACTTGGCTACCCTGTTTATGAAAAGTGATTCTAGAAAAAACCATTACAGAGAACATTAATCTCTAACAAAATCAAATTTCCATGGAGCAAAAGGGACAACTGCAGCACTTCGGGGTTTTTGATGTCAGTCATTTTTCAGATTTTCAGCACCTTTGTTTTTGGATGATTTAAATTTTATTTGGTTGGATTTTTTTTTTTTTTTTTTTCAGATCTGGTTGATGGAGGCTGCATCGCCATATGGTTGGGGTTTGGGGGGGTTCTGGTTGAGGATTTTTGTTTGATTCAGAGGAGATCGTGTAACTAACTATGATGAAGGTAGACAAATGAGCAAGTTGAAGGAGAGAGATGAGGGAGAGAAAAGAGAAAGATGAGGGAGAGTAAGGGGATGACGATAGAGGAGAGGAAGTTGAGAGAGAGGGGGGATGATGATAGAGGAGAGGAAGGAGAGAGATGAGGGAGAACGATGGTACCTAAAATTTGTTCACTTTCTCAACAAGCGCAAAAACACAATGCATAATTGCTAGAATCGGTGCCGAGAACATTTCTTATTTTGGTCTGATTTTGGCTTTGATTATGAAATAATCAGATTTCTAGAATCTGAACCAAACACCTATAAAACAGCCAAAATTGATTCCGGGTCAGAATTGGATTCTATACTCTGAACCAAACGCCCCCTTGGATTTCATTTCCAGAGATACTTTTGGTATTTTCGGATTAAATTTTTAATTGGCAGCAATTGTTTAATTTTATTAGTCTTGGTTTGTTTCTTGTTTATATGTATATATATTGGGGTGGGGAGGGGGGATTTATTTTTAAGTAGATTGGATCTTATTTAAGAAACTTTTATTTCCATCTTATGTGGAACACGAAACAGCCCATATTCAGATTCAATGGGTTTATAAATGGATAGTTTGGGTTTAATATTTTTTGTATGAAAATTATTATAAATTCTATCAATTTTAGGTTACCCATTTGTCACTTTTCCTTAGGCCTTATTTTGGAAATCAAAATTTGCCCGTTTGGCTTAATTTTGGTGCCATTTGAAAGGTTATTCAATTACCTTTTTAATGAGTCCAAGATTTTGCAAATCCGATGTGATTTTAGAAAGTTATGACCAAAATACTAGCAGGGTATCATCCAAGATTGGATTAGAGTTTTAGTACTATTTGATATGTTTTAGAAAGTTTTATGTTAGAAGATCTTAGTACATTTTTGGAAGGTTGTGTTAATTAAAAGGGTATTATTTCAGTTTTTAATAGTTTCAAGGATATTAGAAATGAATCTTTTATAAAGTTCCTGTTTTGGGTAAGTGATCAATATTGGGCAGCTTCTAAGTTCTATTATCAAGAAGCTTGTAATCTATTCAAAGACCCCAACCTCCATGAGAATGAATAGAATTGAAGATTGATTATTATGAAGCAGATTGCTAATGCTCTTGGAAGTGTGATTGCCTTGAACCCTAGGTGTAATTGCTTAGGTTCTTCTCTTTCTCTACCCTTATTTCTTTTTTTCTTTTTTTTTTCTATCTCAATTTGGTATTAGCGAACTAGATCATTCCCTCTTGATCCTAAATCACCTTCACTCCTCTTAACGCCTTATTTTGGAAAGTCAAAACGTACCCCTTTGGATTGATTTTGGTATTCTTTCATATCTCTAGTTTGAATCATCATTTAAAGCTGCAAACACAGTGGTAGAATTCTGCAGAACTCAAGCTTCAACAGTGATTTCAGGAGCTCTTTACATCAAATCGACTACTCCAAGTAGAGGTAGTATCCCCTTTTTGTTCAGCAGATTTTGATGCTTATCTTAGCCTCTATTTGATTCTAAAAACTCCACCAATAGTTTCCTATTAAAACCCTATGTATTTCATACCTAATCTAAGCCTATCTTCTTCTTAACCAGAATTTTCTGGGTACCTATACAGTCAAAATCGCCCCCTTATAATCCCCCTTTTCTCCACTTTTCTTTTAGGGTTTTGCTCCATTGTGTGTCCCTTTCTAAAACCCCCCAAACTCCTCTTGAATACCTTTCTTCTTTACTCATTTTCTTCTTCACAAAACCCAACTGGGTTATGAAACCTCTGTTAAAGAAACTCAGAAATTTTATAATTTTATATATCAAATGTGATCAAAATCTTGTGAAATTTTGAACATAGATTCCTAATAGAGATCAGAATCACCCTGAAAAGCAGTAGAATTTTCTAATGCATGAACATGGGTATTTTGATAATTTCACAATTTTGACCAGAATTGCCCTTCTAGCCTTTTCTCACTCTCTTATCCTTTTCAACCTCTAATTCTTTCTAATTATCTTTATCCTGATTCTTCATTTTCCCTCTTTTTTTTTTTTTTTTTTTTGAGAAATAAAAGGTAGACTTTATTCAAGAGAAAGCAATAGAAAACAAAACATCACCAAGCTAGTGAAGACAACAAACAAACCAAAGAGAAGGAGAAGGGGAAGCAAGCTAAGAAACAAACATTACAACTCATACCAAATAGCCCCCCACTCCCTTTCCTCGAAGTCTGGCCTACTAGAAAAGCCAATCAAATAAAAAGAGACAACTTTTTTTTATTTATTTTTTATTTTTTATGAACGAAAATTTTTATTAATAAATGGGAAGAGAAATCAATCAAAACAACAAAAAGGACAACTCCATCTAGTTCTTTTGCTTGCTTTCAAAAATCCTAGAATTCATGTCCTTCCACAACCCCCAACAAATAGCCCCCAGAAGAGCCAACCAAATGACCGAGGGAAATGTCTCCAAGTCTTTGATCCACCACCCTGAAATCAGCTCACAAAAGAAGTTAGGGAAAGACCAAGAAACCCGAAGATGAGAGTGAAAGAAACTTCAAACCACAATCGCCATGGCACAATGAACAAACAGACAATCCACCAATTCCTCCTCCCTCAAACAAAGAGAACATTTCTTTGCCAAGTTCCACCCCCTACTTAATATTATTTGGGTGTGTTTAAATTCCATTGTTGGTGTCTTTATTTGTGTGCTTCTGCAACATTAAATTGGTGCTTCCATTAAGCTCTTGGCTATATCCTACATCACTTTTCCTTTAAAAATTCCTAAATTCAAATATATTTCCTTAAATCAAAACCCTACCTTGAAAGACCCTTTTCAAAGGATGAAGTCTTAGAAGCCCTAAATACCTTGAGTGAGGTTAAGACCTGGCCCAAACGGTTCCCCCATGAAATTGTATAAAGAGTTTTGGGTGGTCATTGGAGAGGATGTGATGAACGTTGCATCCAAGTTTCTCCAAAAAACAGCCCTTTGTAGAAGCTTAATGATGCAAGATACACCCTAGAACTTAAAATATTTGTCAAAATTAAAGTGTGGAAGCAAATAGTTCAAGAATTCAAATTTTAAACACAAGTAGCCACAAAAATTTAAGAGAAACAAGGAATAAGATATTAAAAAAGAAATAGAAGAGTTGGAATAGAAAAGGAAAAGAAAAAAGAGAGAGAACCAAAAATGGTATTTCTATAATTTTGGGCAGACAAATCTGAAATTACCAAAATGCCCTTGTGACAAGTTAGAAAATTCCAAAAATTCTAGGGTGATTTCTAATGTGTTCAAGGGTTTTACAATAAAAATTTCATGAAATTTCGATAAGATTAGATGGGTCAAATCAAGGAATTTCAGAAAACTTGAAGCTTCATTGATGGTGGTTCTCGAAATCTGCAAAGAATCTTTTAAATTTGAGGGGAATAAAAAAAGGGGATCAAAAAGGAGTTTCAAGGGTTTATTAGGAGACCCAAAGGGGATCGAAACCCTATAAGAAAATAACAATAAAAAGGGGTTTAGAGGGGGCAATTTCTAGGTTGTGAAAACCCAGAAAATTCTGGACAGCATAAAAAGGAAAAAGAAGAAGAGAGAGAAAGATAAGAAGAGACTAAAAGAGAGAAAGAGAAAGATAAGAGATATACCTTGAAGGAAAGAGGGCGCCTATGGCTGCACCTATGGAAGAAAAAGAGAGAAGGAAGCCATCAACCCTTGGGAAAGGGGAGATAAGCCCACAACCACACTTAGGAACACCCACAATTCACAGACAAATCAATTAATTCTTCATTGAATTATTTCATGTCCAGGGGTTCCTTTAAATAGGCTTATAAGGACTCAAAATTAGAAACTATCCTAATTTAGAAAGTTCTAAAAATTTAAGAAACTTGGGACTCAAGACGTTCCTAAAACTAAACTATTAAAGACAATTAAGAAACTTCTACTAAGGACTTTCTAATTTCAAAAGACTTCTAAATAATACATTTTTTTAAACATTAGACTACTAAAACTTAAGACTTTCTAAAACACAACCTTCTAGAAACACTATTCCCATCACTCACTGATACCCCTTTAATAATTTGGTCTAACTTTCCCAAATCACCTCGGATTTACACAATCTTCGTCTCGTTACAAAGGTAATTGAATAACCCTTCTAATGACACCAAAATAAAAAATAAAAAGGTAAGTTTTTACCTTAGAAATACCCTAAAATTAACCTTGGCTTAAAAATCTTATTACAACCATACCCTTACAAAAAAAATTCCTAATTTATCTTTAGCACTATTGGCCTTATTACAAAATTAACGCACCACTTACAAACTTTGAATTAACCCCACATTATATGTACATTTGAATTTAGCCCTCTTATGTGGGGGCACATACATAAGTCTTACATGGTTGTTTACATCACTTAAATGCTACATTTATTGCTCTTATTCCTAAAAAGAGTGGTGCGATGGAGCTTAAAGATTTCAGGACCATCAGTCTCTTGGATAGCTTTTATAAGCTCCTTGCAAAGGTGCTGGCTAGAAGGTTAATGAGGTTGTTAACCAACTTTCCCAAAACCTTACGGTTTTAAGAGAGACAAAATAATATACTTCAACACCCCCTTTTAGGAGGAACATTGTTCTCTCCTGGGAACACAGTTGGGGAACTAGATGTGAATCGATACAACGAGTACACATGCTCACATCACTACATCCGGGAAAATACTTCCACCAGGATTCGAACTCACAACCTAGCTTAGCTCTGATACCATGTTAGCAGTGAACAAACCAACTCTCCCAAAACCTTAAAGTGTTAGGAGCGGCACAAATTAATATAGTTCAACAAAGGTTATGGATAGTCATTTCTCTGTCTCAAAATACTTTCATCAAAGGCCATCAGATTCTAGATTGCTCGCTTATAGCTAATAAATGCGTAGATGCATGGTCTAAGGAGAGAAAATATGGGCTTCTTTGTAAGGTGGACATGGAAAAGGCATATGACCAAGTCGATTAGGCTTTTTTGGATGACATTATGTATAAAATGGGGTTTGGCAGAAAATAGAGGTACTGGATTAGAGTGTGTATCTCATCAATTTCCTTCTCGGTTATTGTTAACGGTTGCTCTAAAAGCTTCTTTCATGGGAGTAGAGGTTTGCGCCAAGGCAGCCCTTTATCCCCATTGTTGTTCAATCTAATTATGGAAGTTCTGAGTCACTTGGTTGCAAAGCAGTGAGTTTGGGGTTAATTGAGGGATGTAAAGTTAAGCCGGATGCCCTTGATATTTCCCTGGTTTAATTTACGTAAGACACTCTCTTCTTTTTGCTAGCCAGTGTTGAATCTAAGGTGTCTTCAGTTGATGTTTGAGACAATTTCAAGTCTAAGGGTTAATCTCAGTAAAACCATACTTATTGGGATCGGTTCCATTCCGAATTTACAAGTGTTTGCCGAGATGTTTGGTTGTTGAACTGAGGTGCTTCCAACCATGTATTTGGGACTTCAACTAAGTGCAGGATTCAAATCAAGGGCCATTTGGAATCCTATTGCCGAGAGAATTGAGAGGCGGCTAGACACGTGGAAGTCCAAGCTCTTATCTAAAGGAGGTAGGCTCACTCTTCTTAAAAGTGTGCTTTCTATTCTTCCAATCTACTACATGTCTCTTTTCGTTATTCCCAAGACTGTCATTCAATGCTTGGGGAAAGCTATGTGCATATTTCTTTGGGGGTTGACTGAAAATAAAGCTAAGATCTATTTGGTTGATTGGAATCGGGTTTGTTCCTCTATGGGTCATGGTGGCTTAAGTATCCGGCTCTTAAGATCATGAATAAGGATTTGCTTCAAAGGTGGCTTTTAAGATATGGGGTCAAAAAAGGAGGCTGCTCAAAGAAAATTGATTGCTGCCAAATATGGAGTGTGTGCTAGGAATTGGATGAGTGAATTACCAAGTGGTCCTTACAACTTGGGGCCTTGGAAAGCCATTGTAGATGGCTATGTTGATTTTAATGAATGCGTGACTTTTATGGTTGAGAATGGGACCAAAATTGGTTTCTGGTTTGATGCTTGGTATGACAGCCCTCTCATTGAGAATTTTCCAGAGATTTTTGAATTATCTCACTATAGGGATGAGCTTGTTTCCGATCTCATGCTTAGGTTGGATGATAGTGTGAGCTGGGACTTGCATCTTTGGAGATCTCTTAATAATTGGGAAGTTGATTTGTTGTGTGAGCTTCTCTCTCGTCTTGACAATGCTCATTTAGGAAGGTGTGGTGATGAGGATTCCCGTTACGAGATTTTTGACCCAGGTGGGGTGTTCTTGGTGAAGTCTAGTTACCTTTTGATGGCAGCTCATGAGATTGGAAGCATCCTGGTCAGGATCATTTAAAAGACCAAGCTGCCATCAAAAGCTGGTTTCCTCCTTTGGCTCGTGTATTGGAGTCATACTCTTGCAGTGTATAATTTAATGAGACGTGGTTTCCATATGGCTAACAATTGTTGTATTTGTTTCGCCGAGGCCAAATCTGTTAACCACTTGTTTCTCCATTTTGAGGTGTCTTATTCGGTGTGGGCATACTTCCTTTATAGATTTCAGAGACCTTGGGTATTACCGTCTTCCATGAAGATGCAGCTTGAGATTTGGAACTGCAAGTGGGTGGACGATCTATCGGTTAGAGGGAAGTTTCTTTGGTTGGGAGTCCCAACCATTGTGTGTTGGATCATGTGGAGAGAGCGAAATGCTCGTGTCTTTGAAAACATTGTTGCTGATCCTCTCAAGTTGCCTGATGTCACCCTTTCTTTGTAATGCTCATAGATGTCTCATATCCCTCTTTTTAAAGATGTAAAATATGTTGACTGGGTGTTGGGTTGGGATGGGATGGTATTTCCAGTTGTTTTGCAGTACCTCTCGTGTTGCTGTTTCTTGGGGTTGCTTTCCCATTTCTTTTCTTCATTATTAATAAAATAAGTAAAAATCAGAACCCTACCATTCAATCCACCATTATTCCTTGTAGTTCAATCTTTGATTCCACGAATCCATAGGCTGTCCTACATCAATACCACTATGCAAAATATACAGCAAATCTAATCAATTTGGATTCAGTCAACATAGATGACCATGAGAAGAGAAGGCTACGCACCAATCAATCACCCTAGCACCTTAAGCTACCTTGCCTTCGAAGGTCCTCTGTTTTCTCTTCTTCCAAGTTTGTCCAACACAAAGCAAAAGGCAATAATCCGTCCCCTTTTACTAATGGCTCCACTGACCAAGCTTTAAAGCAACTTATCTGTTTTCTCTTCCTTCTCTTGAAGAGGAGGAAAAAATAAAGAAAGCCACTTCCTTCTTTATTTTTGTTCTCTACTTTCTTCTCAAATACAATGTAAAACATTGATAAATGTATCATGTTTGCCCATTGATGTCTTTCATGCACTTATCAGCTTTTTCTCGAAAGAAAAAGCATCAAACCCATTTATGTCTTTATTTTAATATACTTGGGTTATTTGAAAAAATACTAATTTTATACCAAAATATTTCATTTTCTTTACTGGATATTTTTAACTTATTTACTGGTGTTTAATTTTTATTTTTATTTTAATCTGCATATTCTTTTACTGATTTATAACATTGCATGTCCAAATCCCCAAAATATTCCTCTTAAAAATATAGTATTTCCATTAAAATCACCATTACATGGAATTGATATTCTTAGGATATCAAGACAGGAACAATCAAATTATGCGTCCTGTATCACTAAATTTGCACTGCGTACCAGCATTATGCATTTGGGTGGTCGGTAATGAGTTTCAAGTTTTACCCAAGTGTAAACTATAATCAGCAGAAGAGTGCCTACAAACTTTCAGTGTTTAACCAGGCCTACACTAACCAGCGTATTCAAAAACCATTGAAAACAAAAAAAACCTCCCACCACTTCAATACAAATACTCTTAAAGGATAAAGAAAAATGACAGTTGTTAATGATACAGTATGCAGTTAGCTCTAAGACCATTACAAAAATATAGAAATGTGGAAGAATAAGAAAAGAAGAAGAAGAATCGCTGCCTACCGTTCGAGCAATTTCTCCGCGGCCTCAGTCTCCCGGGCCTGATACATCGCCTTTAACACCAGATTAAACGACGCAGTGTTTGGCATAATCTCGTAATCCTCCATCTGTGCCACCAAATCCAGAAGCTCCACAGCAGAAGCTCCGTTCACCAAGTTCGCCCTCAAGTCGTGATTGTACCTGTCTCTTATAC
>JAOXJP010120696.1:0-13860 GCA_025762735.1 Platanus orientalis | reverse complement strand
GCTATCAGGGTTAATAGAACCCCCCAAATGTCAAGGCTCTATAGTGTCTATGGTGAATTATAAGATGACATTTGTTGTGTTGGGGGTTAAAAATGTCAAAAAATTTGCTCAGTTGAAAAAGTAGTTGTCCAAAAAGAGACACCAAATTCAAAAACACATCATAAGTCAATCAATGACATGCTTACAGAGGTCTGTGTCATCACAGACAATCATTCTTCTTAATAGAAACACTTTGGATATTAGAGGATTATAATAGAGTAATTATAGAAAAATACAAAGAGTTATTATTGAAGTTGCTTTCCTGATGCCTTTGTTGATCTTTCATCTTTTTTTTTTTTGGAGTAATAAAATGGTAACTTTATTGAGGAACGACCAAACACAACAAGAAAAACACAAAACAGGGCAACTCACCAAAAAGGTGAAGAGCCAAAGCAAACACAAAAGAAAGGAAAAAAAACCAAAACAAACCCACAGATTACAACTCCTCCCGCCAAAAAGAGTCCCACACGGACTCCTCAAAATTCGACCGAATAGAAACCCAATCAAATAACAGCCTGTAAACGTGTAAAATAATCTCCTTTCTCCTATCCTTATCTTAAAAAATCTTAGAGTTCCTCCTCTTCCAGAGACCCCAACAAATCGCCCTAGGAAGGAACACCTAGATTGTAGCTGACAGACCCTCTAACTCACAGATCCACCACCCCGAGAAAAGGTCACAGAAATGGTAAGGCATTGGCCAAGAAATACAAAGATGGGAAAGGAAGAAACTCCAAACCTCATAGGCCATGTCATAAAGAACAAAAAGATGATCATTCGATTCCTCCTTTATCCGGCACATAACACATTTATTAGCCAAATTCCAACCCTTACTTTGCAAATGGTCAAGATTAAACACTTTATCCATAAAATCATTCCACATAAAAAAAAAAAAAAAAAAAAACTTTTGAAGGTAAGCTAGAGATCCAAATGCCATTATAGGGAAACGAAGAGGCTCTAAAACCACCCAGCTCCAAATACAGAGACTTTGGAGTAAACTTTCATTTTTTTGAGATTACCCACTCCCACCCATCCTCCAAGGATGGGGACGGCTTAGTGTCTTCAAGCAACACCAACATCCTACCCAGGTCATCTAATTCCCAATCATTTAAATTTCTACGAAGCATCGGACTCCAAATATTACCATCCACATCAAAAGAATCCCACACCCAACCTTTTGGGTCTACAACTAAAGAATAAAGATTCCTAAAAGAGACTTTCAAAGGGGCCTCCCCAATGCATCTATCTTTCCAGAAACGAATTTCCCTTCCGGATCCAATTTTGAAACGAATGAACTTCTAGAAGTAATCTCTCATGTTATAGATAGATTTCCAAATACCACATCCATGTCGCACCCGAACTTCCTTAGACTCCTAACTAGAACTTTCCCCAAATCTTGCTACCACCACCCAACACCACAGACTCTTTTTCAGTACAAAATCTCTAGAGCCATTTGGCCAACAAAACCTTATTATGAGCTCTAATAGATCTTATCCCAGACATTGCTGTTCCTAAGCCTGGATAAAGGAGGACGGTAGTGTCAGGTTGAGAGCCGGCCTTAAAAACTACTCAAACCATTTAACATTTAACAATAGATCTTATCCCAAGACCACCACATCCCAACAGCCTACAAATGGTCTTCCAATCCACTAGGTGATAACGATGTTGATCCTCCATATCGTTCCATAAAAAGTTGTGGAATTTTGTCTCAATTCCTTTTGCTACCGATCCAGGAATGGTAAATAAAGAGAGGTAGTAGTTAGGAATTGAGGCAAGGGTGACTTTCAATAAGGTAAGCCTACCACCTTTAGACAAGAGAGTCGACTTTTAGGACCCCAATCTCGAGGAGATCTTATCAATCATCGGCTTCCAAACCATCTTTGACTTGAAACTGGCCCCTAAAGGCAGTCCAAGATGCAATGACGGCAGGGAACCAATTTTACAACCTAAAATCCAGGCTAAACCTTCAATATTTGGGACCAATCCAACTTAAAACATCTCACTTTTATCCAAGTTGATGCTGAGCCCCGAAATCGCCTCAACAAAGAATACATCTCAAAAATCCCAACTGGGTCTCATTCGCATCGCAAAAAATCATTGTGTTGTCCGCGAATTGAAGGTGAGAAATTCTGCACCCTCTAGTCCCAACCACAAAACCCTGTATATACTCAGCCTCAGCCCTCCTAATCATTTTTCTCAACACCTCAAAGACCATAATGAAAAGAAAAGTAGATAACGGGTCGCCTTGCCTCAAGCTTCTGGAACTTCTAAAGAAACCCGCTGGACAACCATTAACTAACACTGAAAACTTAACCGATCTGATGCAATGGAAAATACAAGATCTCCACTTAGACCCAAAACCCATCATATCCGAAAGGTAATCTTGAAAGTCCCAGTTAACATGATCATAAGCCTTCTCCAAATCCAATTTACAGAGTACACCATTTCTACTCGAAAGTCTCCTATCTTTAATATATTCATTAGCAATGAACACACTATCCAAGATTTGTCTCCCCTCAACAAACGCATTTTGAGGCTAAGCAATAATACCCTTCATAACCAACTTAAGCCTGGAAGCCAACACCTTAGCAATGATCTTGTAAACGCTGCTCAATAAACTAATGGGTCTATAAGCTTTCAGATCTTTAGCATCAGGACGTTTCGGAATCAATATAATAAAAGTATCATTCAAATGCTCATAAAACTCTTCCGAATAATATAATTCATCCAAGACTGCTAACAAGTCACTCTTAATAATATCCCAGCATTTCTAAAAGAAAGATATGGAAAAATCATCGGGACCCGAGGCTTTATCACCCTTCATGCCTGAAACAACATTCCAAACCTCATCTTCTGAAAACCTCCTTCTCGAGCATAATTTTTTCCCCATCCGAAATGTGCTCAAACTCCATTCCATCAAGACCTGGTCTAATAGATTGATCTTCCATATAGAGCTTACCATAATAATCCTCCACCTCATTCCTAATTTCCATCTGATCCTACGTTCACCTCCTATTAATATTCAATCCAAGAATCCCATTCGAAATGTTGCAATGAGACGCCACTTTATGAAAGAATTTTGTACTCTTGTCCCCCCCTCTTTCAACCACCTAACCCGAGATCTTTGCCTCCAAAAAAATCTCCTCTTTCACAGCTGTCTCCAGAAAACGCTTCTTAAGAATATCCCTATCAATACACTCCGTAGGAGATAGAGGACGAACTTTCTCCAAAAGGTCCAAAGTTCGAATCCTTCTCTTATAGTCTTCCATACCCCTTTTAAGGGATTACCCCAAAGTATTGTTCCACTCTTTAAGCCTAAATTTTAACGATTTCAATTTTAAGGCAAACCTCCTACTAGGATTTCTTGCAAAAAATCGCTAACTTCCAACCTCAAATTAGGGCCATACACCCCAACAAACACCCAATCTTCCATCTCCCTTTTCAACCTACACCTAATAGAGACTGGAAAAGCCCCTATCTCTTGCTCCAACACCTCAATCTTGTCTAAATCCCAAGTTAGTAAGATCCCCCCCGAAGCTCCCCAAGACGGAAGAGAAGACCAACCACAAGGCCTAGAACCCCACACATCCTTAACCATCGAATCAGACATCAATTGAATCTTTGTTTCTTGAAGACAAAATATATTAGGATTAACATCAACAATGTTTTGGTGAATTGTTACTCTCTTATCCCTGTTTCTCATTCCTCTAACATTCCAAGATAATAGCTTAAGATCCATGGGACATAATTAGAGAGCCCTTTCCATTTCTAGATCCTCCCCCACTCCTCTCACCCCCTTTTCTCTCATAATTCACGTTGTTTTCTAATCTTTTCAATTCCTTACGCAGCCTCTTACCAATCACTGAATCCGACTCCTCTCCATAAGGTCCCAACCCTCTTCTTGCAACAATTAAGTCTTTCTGTTCTATGTTCATCCATAGACACCGTGGTGGAAGTTCATTCTCTTGAACAAGAAGTAGCAATTGCTGGGTAGTGAAGAACACTATGGATCTTAGCAAATGCATGTGTGTGTCTTTTAAGGGGATGGAATTCCAAGTGGAGGAACTCTTCAAGGAAATTGAGCGACGACGTCACCAGTAGTCTTGAAGAAGTTGGTCAACTCCACGACAGAGTTCTGGGGTGTCAAGGAAAATTGAGCTAAGGCGGCTAGCATCATCTATCAACCACAATAATTCAACTGATAATGAGGCTGGAAGTAGTAGGGGAAGGCTGACAGGTAGGAGAAGGAGGGGGGATGATAATCCAAACCTGAAAAATGAAGCTATGTATTTTATGTTGGAATGTTAGGGGTCTGGGGGGAAAGGAGAAAAGGAGGAGTGTGAGGGATATATGTAGGAGGGAGAAGGTGGCTATGTGTGCCCTGTAAGAAACCAAATTGAAGGAGTTTGGGTGGGCAGATGCAGTCGAATGTTGGGGCCGGTGAAGATGAGGTTTATGTTATAAGGAAGCTATTAATCTCTCGGGTGGTATTGTGGTGGCTTGGGATAAGGAGGTGGTAGAGGTGCAAGACATTAAATTGGGTCTTTTTTCAATCTCCCTTAAATGTAAGATGACGGAAGATTCTTTTGAATGACTGTTTTCATCAGTTTGTAGGCCTCAGGATGTCGTCTGCAGAAGCAGGTTGTGGACAGAGCTCTCAGAAGTTCAAGCTACCTGGCCTTGCCCCTGGATGATCTGTGAAGATTTTAATTTAGTGCGATATCCGGATGAAAGGTCAGGCACTCATTACTTAAACTATCAAATGATTAAATTTTCTGATTTTATCTCGCACCATGGATTAATTGATATGCAGATGAGTGGTGCCAAATACACATTGTCGAATAATTAGGCATGCCCTTCGATGAGCTTGCTAGACAGATTTCTCATTTCTCCTTCGTGGGAGGAGCATTTTCCAGCTGTATTCTTAAAAGCTCTTTCAAACCCTGTCTCAGATCACATTCCACTCCTGCTTAATCATGTTGAAAGATCTCCTGGCCTTGCTCCATTCAGATTTGAAACAATGTGGTTTGAAGTTTAGGGTTTTAAGGAACTAGTGAGGAAATGGTGGCAAAACTATTTTTTTGAGGATTCAACAGGTTTTATTCTAGCTCAAAAACTGAAGGCTTTGAAAGAGGATTTAAAGGTGTGGAATATAGAAGTCTTGGGGAGGGTGGAATAGAGAAAAGTGAAATGTTTGGAGAAAATAAAGCAAATTGATGTTTTGAAGCAGAGTATGGGGATCTCAAAGGAGCAGTGTATAGAGAGGATGAACCTCAAAAAGGTCTATTGTTGAGAATGGAGAAAATTTTGTGAAGGCAAAGGTCAAGGTTAGTGTGGCTGAAAAATGGAGACAACAATACGAGATTCTTTCACAGATATGCGAACCAACGTCATAAAAGAAACCTAATAAAGGGGTTGATGGAGAATGGTGTTTGGGTGTCAGATCATGGGGGAATAACAAGGGTGATTTCCAAGTTTTACAAGGATTTGTTCTCGGATCCCTATGTTAGAAGACCTGTGCTGGAGGGGCTAGATTTCAAAAATCTTCCTAGCGAGTGGAGTGAGTGGTTGGAGAGGCCTTTCACAGAGGTGGAGATTACCCAGGCGCTAAAATGTCTTAAAGAGGAGAGGGCTCCGGGACTTGATGGTTTCCCCATTCGTTTCTATATTGAGTTTTGGAATGTTTTGGGTAACGATGTTTCTAGGGCTTTGGAGGAGTTTCACAGTAAGGGTGCGTTATGCAGAAGCCTGAATTCCTCTTTTATTACGTTAATTCCAAAGAAGCCCCAACCGGTGGATATAAGGGACTATTGGCCAATTAGCTTGTTGAACAGCTTTTACAAATTGTTGTCCAAGGTCTTCGCTTTGAGAATGGAGGAGGTGATGGGTTTTATAATATCTCCCACTCAATGTGCCTTTGTGAAGGGTCGTCAACTCTTAGATTGTAGCCTTATTGCTAATGAATCTATAGACTTTTGGTTGAAAAGCAACTTTGGGGGCTTGGTTTGTCATGTGGATAAGGGAAAGGCTTATGATCATGTGAACTGGGGTTTTTTGGATTGGGCTTTGAAGCAAATGGGTTTTGGAAAAAAATTGAGATTTTGGGTTCGTGTCTGCATATCGTTGGCTTCATACACTTTGTTGGTTAACGGGACATCTACGGGTTTGGAGAAGGGTCAAAGGGGATTAAGGCAAGGGGATCCGATCTCCCCCTTTCTCTTTAACATTGTCATGGAAGTGCTTTACTGCCTAGTTGCTAGAGCTGTTGAAGTTGAAGGTTTATCGGGGTGCAAGTTTAGAGACGAAGAATTATCCATTTCCATTCTTCAGTTTGCGGACAACTCCTTGTTCTTCATCCCAAAGAAGATGGAAGAGATAAAAAATATTTGGAGCATTTTGTTATTGTTTGAGACAATATCTGGTCTAAGAATTAATCTCCCAAAAAGCAAGCTCTAAGCCATTCCTTTTGAGAATAGAGATGCTTTGAGATATGCTCGGATGTTGAAATGTCAAGTGGCTTCCTTGCCAGCGACTAATTTGGGTCTCCCTTTGGGTGGTAGCAGGAAAGCAAGGACAAGGTGGGATTCAGTTGTGGAACGGGTGCATCAACGTCTGACAGGGAGGAAGGGGCAATATCTTTCAAAGGGGGGTAAATTGACTTTGATCAGGAGTGTCTTGTCGAACCTCCCTATCTATTTCATGTCCTTCTTCCGTGCCCCATCTTCAGTTCTCCACCAAATAGATAGGCTGAGAAGGGCATTCCTTTGGAACTCAATGGATGACGAGAAGAGATTTCATTTGGTGGCCTAGAGTAGAGTTTGTCTTCCTTTGAAGTGAGGTGGGCTTGGTATAAGGGGTCTTCGGGACCTAAATAAGCCTTATTGGCCAAATGGCTATGGAGATATGGGATGGAACCAAATGCTCTTTGGAGAAAAGTCATTGATGCTAAGTATAAAGCTCATGAGTTTGGATGGTTCTCTAAGGAGCCTAAGGGGTCTTATGGTTGTAGCGTGTGGAAAGACATCTTCAAGGAAATGGAGAGGTACAAAAGTGGAATCGGGCACGTGATTGGTCGGGGCAATAAAGTCTCCTTTTGGCATGATGTCTGGTGTGGGGCGACTTCCTTATGCCAGACATTTCCCGAGGTTTATGCCATTGCCTCAAGGTAGTTTGGGTTTGTGGAAGATCATATGGTTCGGGGCGATCATTTTGTAGCTTGGAACCTTCACCTAAGGACAGTCGATAATTGGGAGGTTCTTCCTATATCTTGCCTCATCATAAGGCTTGATAATGCCAAAGTAGGAGAGATGACTGACGCAGACCAACAGGTATGGTTGTGTGGGCCCCATGTAGGTTTTACTGTGTGCTCCATGTACAATTTGATTCGGCAGAGTGGTGCTATAGAGGAGGCATCATTTAACATATGGACATCAAAGCTTCCCTCCTTTCTCTTATGGCTTGTGGTGTAGGAGAAAGTGTTAACCCATGACAATTTAATGAAGAGGGGTTTGGTGATGGCTAGTTGAAGTTGTCTTTGTAATTGTGCACTGAATCGGTGTCACACCATTTCTTACATTGCCATGTAGCTTCTGAGTTTTGGGTTTTTTTTTGGGATAGATTTGCCTTGTTGCATGGGCAGCTCTGTTTTTGGTTTGTCACCTGTGGGGATGTTGGTTTAGGTGGAAGACGGATCATCTGTTGCCTCGTGGCAAGCTTCTATGGGACCTTATTCTTCATATTGTCGTTTGGTTTCTGTGAAATGAGCGAAATAATCGCATTTTTTATGAAAAAGCAGTCTCTGTTAAGAAATTAAAAGATCAAGCTTTGGGTCTGTTGTGTAGTTGGACTTCCCATTGGTCGAATTTTTGGGGTGTAAGTTTGATGTTTGGATGTTTGACTGGCTTGCTTTGATTCTCAGGTAGCCCTTGATAGGGTGTTGTACTTCTCGTACTCGCTCTTTCTTGCCATTACTTATAAAAAAAAAAAAAAAAAAGCTTGGGAAGCAGTCCAGGCAATAGACCATAATATCAATGAATCCTTGTGCTTACTGCTTAATGAAGAGGTTGGGCATCTACAGCATGGGACATGGATGCTTATATGGGGAAGATCCTGCTTAACACCCGTTCAGCCATTCTTTCCAAAATCTGTGGTTACTGATCAGAAGTGTTACAAAGCTTGGCCTGATGAATTATTGGGAATACTTGCACAAATTGAGGACATGGGGCGAAAATAAGGAATGGCTCAAAACCGACCGATGTATTGTTCTAGCGAAGTTCAAGATCAGTTCTGAGGTCATCACTGTTCCACATGAAAGAATTTGTGGGAGACCATTTGTATGACTGGGATTGGCCACAGAAAGCGATGTGGCTGCAAGCTGGGATTTTTTTAAGAACAAACTGGCGGATTTTCTATATCATGGAAGAAACTTGGCAGTGACTCTCACTGGAAAGGAAGGGTTGAGACAGGCTTTACCTGTTGGAAATCACTTATGGGACTGGTCACAGAAAATCCATAAACATGGGTGTCCTCAATCTGACCCCAGATAGTTTCAGTGATGGAGGGAAGTTTCAATCTGTAGAAGCTGCAATTTCTCAGGTCTGCATGATGAGCTCAAAAGGGACAGACATTATTGTTATTGGTGCAGAATTGACATACCCATTTGCATCTAGGTGTTCAGCAGAAGAAGAATTAGATAGACTGATACCTGTCTTAAAAGCTTTTCTAGAAAAATCTACTCTTGACTACCAAAAAAAGAAGAAAAAGTGTAAGTGAGCAAAATGGGGGAGGGAGAAGATGTTCTGGACCTTCTATTAGAATTTCAAGCTAAGGCAGATACTACTATTGATCTTCAGTTCTGTAATGGGTTCTCCTGTTTGAACTTAAAAACAATAGAGTTCAGCAGGATGGCGTACAAGAATATTCCATTTCCATATAACTTACACAAATTTCACTTATTTTCTTCTATCAGTATATATATAATAAACCAAAACAGGTTTATGTTTGTTAACCCAATTTCCTGATGGTTCAGTGGCCACTGGCAACCCACCTTGTCAGGGAACCTAGAAGTCACTGGGACAACAGATGAGTAGAACTTGGGGCTTCGGGTGGCTCTTTGCTATTTCAAATTAGTTGAGGGCTTCGTATAATAGGTCTTTGTTTTATAATTCCTTTTATTGTTTCCACTCTAGTTATAAATTGTAATCCTAGCGGCTTTGCATCCATGAATGAACAGATGGGTGAGTGTAGATTACTGCCACTCTACTACTACTATTATATAGAACATTTTAAAATCATCATAAGGGTTGGCAACGCCTAATTGTTTCTTGAATTACCACCCTGACACCTGCTTGACTGCTTCCAACTTTTTTACTCTTTCAGAAGCACTGGGGATAAAAAGGTTCAAAACCCACATTCTTCTTCAGAAGCTGAAGGAACAGACTTTCCAACTGAAGCTTTACTCTGAAGTCACTAGTCAGACAAGCAAATCAGTGCGTGCAAAGAGAACCCAAGAAGGATAAGTTTCAAGAAGGCGATGGAAGAGGGCAACACCGATGATGCGAGGATCATCACCAATAATGTCATCCACAGGCAGAATGAGCTGCTTAACAACCAGGGCTTTGTGTTGTGCCTTGGGGCAGTGGTGGCCTGCGTCGGGATTCAGAGCAATCTACAGAGTGTTGGAATGTGAATGAGCAGATTGTTTGAGGAGTCCCTGTTGGGATCATGGAGAAGATATCACAGACAATGGATCGGTTTGAGAAGATGATTGTGAACATGGAGGTGCACGTGAGTTCACAAAGAATCAAAGGAAAGACATTGGATAAAGGATCGAATAAAGGCAGGTCAAGACTCAAGTAAGTCTAAAGGAATGGTCAACCTGCAATGCTACCACTACATGGAGCGCATGGTCACTTCCGAAGGGATTTTCTCTGCATAATGCTGAGAAGAGGAACGTTAATAGCCCTTAAAATGTGGTGAACAGAATAAGGAAGAAAACGTTGGAAATGTCTCCAATCTCATTGATACGTGGGTAATAGATTCAGGATGTTGTGTTCAATTTTGTTTAGAGAGAATATCTTGATGTGTTTGAAGAAAAGAAAGGTGTTCTCTGTAGACATTGGTTTTACTTGTGAAATAACTGGTGCTTAAACAGTAAAAATCAAGATGTTCGAAGAACCGGGTGAAGACATAGATGAAGCTGAGAAATCATCAAAATCACATTTTGTGTACACAAAATCCATGCAGAATGCTTGTGCATGGACCAGGGACTGGACACATCAGTGCTGAAAAGTGATTTACACTTTTTGGCGGCATGCTTAACATTTTTCGGCACTGATGTGTCTGCTCCCTGATCTGTGTCCATGTATTGTGTATAGATTTTGAATGCACAAAATCCTGGGGGGGATCCAGCTTGGCTTTTGTGTACACAGAATCTGTATGCAATGTGTGTGCAGGGACTGGCAGTGCTTGCATCAGCACCAAAAAGTGATTTACACTTTTTGGGGTGCATGCTTATCACTTTTCGGTACTGATCCAAGCACTCCCAAGTCCCTGCACACACATTGTGCACGGATTTTGTGTCCACAGAAGCCAAGGGAGGTACAGGAATGGTCTTTTTTATAGTGAGGACAAAGAATTCGATTGGAAGATGGTTGGCAATAGTTAGGTGTTTGTTGGAAAGTGAACAAAATCGTATATTTATCCTAAATTGACTAAATCAACTATTGGAAACTATGTTATGATTGAGTCGAGAGGAATCAAACCTAGATTGATTAGATGGAATTTGTGTAACTAGCATGTGAAGGCCCAGAGAAAATTCGTCTACAGTTTGAAATCCTTGTACAGTGCAAACAGTCATTTTTTCACAGCCGCACAAGTGTAAGATTGAAGTTTGAAATTCATTCTGGTGGCTGTCAAATCATACCTACGTCTATGAATTTGATGGGGCCGTTTGAACTATAGAGGAATTTTAAAATAAAGATAATTCCCTATATTGGCAATGAATAGGAGGATGAATTCAAGAGCGACTTAATTTGGATTCTAAGTGGAGTGTATGCTGTAGGTGGAACTGAATTTCGTTATAGGTGTTCAAGCAAAGGTGCTTCGAGAAATGAAAATGAATCACATCAGTTAGTTTTCATGGTGGTTGCAAAATAAGCCAAAGTAGAGATTGATGGCAATTGTTTTAATAAAAGTTGTACCTAATTAAAAGTCCACTTTCCTTCTACAAGGAGCTGAAGACGTTTGGGAGAACTACAAATATAATTATCATAACATATTCACTAATTAGAAGTTTTCTCTCTCTCTCTCACACACACATTCACACACATCTATTCTGAGACATTTTGCTCTACTTTGTTCAAAACTGTAAATCACAAAGGTTGAGTTGAGCTGAATCATTATGGACCAACACTAACCCTTGATTTACATTTGCTAATTGAGCCGGAGCCTGAGCTGAGGTTCACTAAGCTCAGCTCATTGAAAGCTCGGCTTGTTAAGAATTTTATAATATATATATATATATAGAATAACAATGTTCAAATAAGACAAATTAGACTAATGGGCAATTGGGTTTTGGGCCTTTTCTCCTGACGAGCTGAGCCTACCTATAAAAGCCCAAGCTGAGCGTTGGCTTCATGTGACAAGCCCAAGGTGAGCTGGGCTTGGCTTGTTGATACCCCTAGGTTGGGTGTTCTGTTTATCCCTTTTAAAGAAAATCTCCCTGAACCCACAATCAAATCTTTGGTATTTAAACCATATTTTGTATAAATATTATGGTAGAAGACGGGAGGAACTTTTGTTTGTCCTAATTAATTTTGGAATCCTATTGAAAACATATATCATAGATCAACTTGTTAAAACTCTTGAGACCATGTTAGGCCCTAATTTTAGAGGTCAAACAGACTAGAACTTGAACAGACCATATGATACCATTTATGCATTCCTTTCAATGTTATCTATGTTCATAATATCAACGGTTATGATCATCAGATTGGCGTGGTTTTTGGTATAGAAGATCGCCATGGTGGACTGGTGCAATGGTGGGTTCTTCCAGTGATCCAGTGCTCAAAGCAAGCAGAAATTGGATATGCATTGATTCATTCTCCAAGTGTTTAAAAGCGAAATCTTTAGTGATCTCTTTGTTGGGTGGAGACCTTAGGCTAGATTTGGTAAGACAACTTAGAGAGTGGCCAAATTTGGAATGACATTAGGGCTGACACATCAGCACAGAAAAAGTGAAATATGCTTTTTTGGGGATGCTTTTTCACATTTTGGCACTGACATCATTCCAACTTTAGTCATTCTCTAAGTTGTCTTACCCAATCCGTTGGGTAGACTTGGGAGTTCATATGCAACCAAGAAAGAAAGTAGCAAAAATTAACAAACTACAAAGCACATAGACGATTTATGTGGTTTGACTTAAAAACCATGTCCACAAAACTGTGGACCACCGGCAAAAACGGTGAAAAGAATATTATTATGAATGCAGAAAGTTATTATGTGGCAGCTCAGATCCCAAGAACCCCCTATATATTTCATAAAAAACCCTATATATTGTGTGGATCGGGTCAGACCCCGAAACAGGTCAAAATACAGAACCAATTTTGGGTTGCCCTCCGGATCACACATTCAGGTTGCACATCGGTTTGAGTTCGAGGCACCTTCACAACACCGTCAAATACCGCTCTAATTACTAGAAAAAGAGGGTAAGGTGTGCATCATGTGACACTCTGTACATATGGTGGTCTTTTTAGGTGTTAGCCAAGATCATCAAAAAAAGCCTTGCTGGTTAAACACATCAATATTAAATTGCTAAAGGTTAAGGCCAGCCAACCCCTTAAATACTTCTAATCTCATGTCATAACCTTAATCCGCTCCCATAACAAGCTAACCCATGAGAGATAAATCTAAGCAGAGTGTATTTAACCAATCATCGATTGACACTTGGCACGCAAACCCGATTTTCAGTTAATCTCATCCAACTGTATATATGTGTGTCAAAGCTATGAATTAGCTGGCTCAAAACTGTCACCCATGAGAGCTTGCAAAGAGTCCAAATCAAGGATTAGGTGGTGGGTTTCTAGAGTAAACGCCATTAGTGTAATTCCAAACATGTTGTTTCAAATCTATGACGTATAAGATAGGACTTAGAAAGCGTTGAAGAATGGGACAAACTGTTATGTGCCTTTTAGACTTTGCACAGAACTTTGTATAAGCTGGAGCTAATCACTTTCCATGGCGAACTTATAGCTGATTTAGAATTTGGAATTTCCAATTGTTGGGTCCCATGTTCTTTCTGAATTAGATACACTACCTACCGTTGGAAGATCCTAATTATAAAACATTTGAACATTTCAATTTCTGTTGTCTATAACTTTGGGAGAGCCTTGCAAGACCAGTAGTTGATCATTTGGTTATGATTGTTTGATCCCTCGGCTTTCTTTTTAATGGACCATTAAGATGCTGATGATGCAGATGGGTATGTTTGTGGTCAGATATGTTGAGAGAGAGAGAGAGAGAGAGAGTCACCGACAAAGGGTGGAATAAGGAAAGGAGGCCCACAAGAACAAGCTAATGCGGTCGGCATTGCCAAACTAAAGTTCATATGTCTTTGATCAAAGCAGCCCCTTAAGAATGTTTTTCTACTATTACTAAACTGTCCTCATTCATTTCCTGAAGTTTCTAGCACGTCCCAGGTACTGGGTTTTAATCCCTAACGCCTGTAATCCCGGAAAAGATTATCTAGGGAAATCTGCTTTTCCTGATATATTAGGATGGCATTAGGGGGTGGACACATCAGTGCTGAAAAGTGATAAGCACCCC
>JAOXJP010120685.1:0-13860 GCA_025762735.1 Platanus orientalis | reverse complement strand
GTCATAGACATATTAAAGATCAGTGTTGGGATCTGCATGGATGCCCTCCAGACTTGGCTCCTTGTACCACTACACGTGGTGGATTTGGTAATGGTCGAGAAGGGGGTCGCTCTGGTGGACAAAGACCTAGTGCTCACTCTATTGCATCTACACCTACCGAGTTATCTACTCAGCCACCACCTCCTTCCCCAGATATTGGAGCTTTATCTAGTGATGAGATTGCAATATTTCAATGTTTTGTTTCTCAGCTTGATTAGCCTTCCATGGCCCCAACCTTCTCCTTTGCTCACTTAGGTATAGTTGCACATGGTTTTTCTGCTACAGTTACTACTCCACAGAGTTTCTGGATCATTGATTCAGGAGCATCTCACCAAATGACTGGTATATTCTCATTGTTTACATCTTATTATGTTTGTTCTAGAAAAGACAAGGTCTCCATAGCTAACGAATCATTGTCTTCAATTACGGGTTAGGGTGACATTCCCGCCACATCTGATTTGTGTCTTTCTTTTGTTCTTCATGTTTCAAAATTTTCATTGAATTTGTTATCCGTCAGTCATATTACCAAAACCCTTAACTGATTAGTTACATTACTTCCTTTTTATTGTGTGTTTTAGGACATAGTGACGAAGTGAACGATTGGTTTGGGGCATGAGAATGATGGTCTTTACATCCTGGACTCTTCTTTACCAGTAGCTACTTCTACAATAAGGGAAAAGATTCTTCCACTACAGATGAGTTCATTATGTGGCATCGTAGACTAGGTTACTTGTCTTTTCATGTAAAAATGAAGATATTTCCTCACATCTCCTTTAACCATTTAGTTGGTAATTGCTAACCTTGCCAATTGGCTAAGCATTGTCGGTCAAATTACCCCATTAGTATTAATAAAAAAAGTTTAGTTCCTTTATCTGTTGTGCATTCTGATGTATGGGGTCTAGCACCAACCACTTCATTATCTGGTTTCAAGTATTTTGTAACATTTGTGGATGATTTCTCTAGAGTCACCTGGCTTTATCTGCTAAAAAATAAAAGTGATATCAATGTTGTTTTCAAATCTTTTCACTCTATGGTATGCACTCAATTTAGCACTAAACTTCAGATTTTGCGTTCTGATAATGACGGTGAATATCTTTCTCATGACTTGAAATCATTTCTTGATATGGCTGGAATTATTGACCAAACCACTTGCCCAGGAACTCTAGAACAAAATGGTGTGACTGAAAGAAAAAATAGGCATCTCTTGGAGATTACCCGTGCACTCATGTTCACTATGAATGTGCCTCGGACCTTCTGCTTTGAAGCCATTCAAACAACAATGTATCTCATGAACTGGATGCCTTCTCAGGTTCTCTTATAAATCTCCTCTTGCTATGTTGTCTCCTCACTCTCAATTGTTTCCTCTTCCGTTAAAAACTTTGGCTGCATCTGTTATGTTCACATTCCTAAATCTAATCACTCTAAACTAGACCCTAAAGCACTGAAATACATTTTTTAGGCTATGGAGTTGATCAGAAAGGTTACAAGTGTTATCATCCTCCTACACGTCTTAAGTTTGTGTCTAAGGATGTCACTTTCTTTGAATCCATTCCATTTTTTTCTCCTAGTCAGTCATCTCTTTAGGGGGGGGAGTATTTTGTAGGTGAAGAGTTGTCCTCGGTTCCTTTGATGGAGCTGGTGGAAAGGAGGAGAATGATGGTAAAGAAGAAATGAAAGAGCTGAAATGCTATAGTCACACACATGTGACTATAGCATGTCAACGTTCTTCTTTCTCTTTTCTAAATAGATTAACCTAAATAAACCAAGTCACACACATGTCAACGAACATCATATATGCGTATATACCTCGCACCCTACAATTGTACCCCCATCACCCCCTTTATCCTTTAAATTGCCCTTTTTAAGTTGTTAGGCCAGTATAATATTCTCCTTTCATTCCTTTGCAACAATTTTGTGTTTAGTTGGTAAAAATGATCCAAGTTAGAAAAGGAGTCCTATGTAAACTTGATTTAGAAAAACCGTGTGAGCATGTTACTTGGAATTTCCTATATTATCAAAGGAGAATGGAATTTGGGAAAAAAGTGGAGAAAATGGATGATATGGTGTACTGGGTTGGTCCCCTTTTCAATATTGGTAACTGGTAGCCCAACAGGTTTCTTTAGGAGTTCAAAGGGATTGAGACAAGGAGATCCTTTATCCCAATATCTATTTATCCTAATCACAAAGGTATTAAGTCACATCATTAAGAAAGTTGATAATGAGTCCATTAAGGGATTCGAGGTGGGACCATAAGGTCTTATGATTGCAAATTACTCTATTATTTTGTGTGATAATTCTGTAGGACAGATTGGTTTTCTCAAGTGTCTTATGAGGTATTTTGAGGTAGTCTCAGGTCTTAAATTGAATTTGGCTAACACGAAATGTTTGAGACGGATGAGGTACAAAATCTAAGGGCTTTGGCCACAGTGTCATGGCCATTTTGTGGCAAGCTAGCACTATGGCATTTCCATAAATATGTAATATGAAAACTGAGGGGGTCGACATTTCCTTCTTGAAATCTAGGGATGGCTTAACATCCACCTTTTTTTTTTTTTTATAAAGGCTTAACATCCACCTTGAAGAGGGGTGAGTGCTTAAAGCCCTTGGACCTTGGCATGGAAGGAGGCATGGGCACCAAGATGGATAACATGATATGCAACATGCAACATGCTCTTGGCCCTCATGAGCTTAAAATGCAACTGCAAACCTTGTGATAGGGCATTGCTTGGGGGCAATGATGAGCAATCCTTAGCAGTGGTCAAGGGAAACCCTAGGTGACTTAGAGTGGAAGCCTATGGGCTCTCTAGGTGGTTGGGTTCCCTTTAGGGATGGTAATTGGGACCCGGAATGAAAAAGCACTGTGTATATGGCTTAGGCTAGAGGTTGGTGTGTGTGCACACTATTGGCATGTGATATTTAAGATGCACTCTAGTGGCACGATGTGCGTTATGAGGTGACTGATTTGATTAAGTGCTCGGAATAGTTGGTATGAAGCTCGTTAGTGGGCTTCAATGATATGAAGGACCCTATAAGTGGGACGAGTGTCATGAGGACACAATGAAAAAACTTGTGGGCTAGTCAAGCAAACCTTGATGCATCAAAGTTCGAGACGAGCAATATCCTTTTTCAGTGCATATTGCATTATGGGGCATATTGGTGGGTCAAAGAAGGGCTTGATGGCATTAGGCTGGCCTTGGCTTAGTGATGGTTGGGGTACAACACAGTTTAGTACATAGAGAAAATTCTGGCCGAGACAGGCGTGCTCGGGTACATGTTAGGTAAATTCCTCTCTTTATATATTTTCCTTCCTTTGGAATCAAAAGTTAAAAATAGAGAAATTGGGAAGCTTGTGGTGGAAAGCGTGAACAATGATTGGAATCTTAGAAAGTTCCCTTACTTTCGAAAGGAGGCAAATTCACCCTTGTAAAAATCTCCTTAGCTAGCATTCCGAACTACTTCTTTTTGCCTTTTGTATTTCCTACCTCTATGGCTTTATCTTTAGAAAGAGTTTTAGAAATTTCTTACGGAATGATAGGCTGGAGACTAGGAAATACCATTTAGTAAATTGGAAGAAAGTTGGTAGGCGAATGGAGCATGGAGGGCTATGCATATAAAATTTGAGACTTCATAACTTATCCCTTCTTGGTAAATGGTTGTGGTGGTTTGGGATGGAAAGAGAAATCCTGTCAAAAAAAGTGATTATAAATAGGTAAGTCTTGGTCTAGGAATGGGACCAAAGAAGTTAAGCATAGGTCATGGACTTGGCATGTGGTAATCTATAGTGCAAGCTGCGCATATTTCAGTAGATTTACCAACTGGGAGATGGGTTTCAGGAGAGGAAAGAAAATTCTAGCAAGATAAGTGGTGTGGAAATGCCCCATTTGGAGAAATTCAGAACAAATTTTTTTTTTTGATAGATAATTTATTCAGTGTAACATTCAGTATAATTTATTCAATGGCAGCGAATAAACAGGGAATTATAGCTGTGCATTTTGACCCAAGCATTGGCAATGAAACCTGGAATCCTTAGGAAGAATCTAAATGATTGGGAAATAGAAGAACTAGTGGGTTTGCTAAATAAATTGATAGGTGTTAAGCCGAACCCAAGAGAGATTGATAAATGGATTTGGACTAAAGGCAGCAAAGGCAAATTCAAGGTCAAATACTTTATGCAGCGGTGGTTAACTCGACAAGCCTCCCTTCCCTTGCAAATCTATTTGGTGCTCGAGTTTGCTTTCCAAATAGGTGTTTTTCCTGCGTAACTCCTTCAATAGAATTCTTTCAATGGATAATCTCGAGAAGAAAAAAAATGTTGGGCTTTGGCAAACAGGTGTATGATGTGTTTTAGAGAAGAGGAAACAAAGGATCACTTGCAGTTCATTGTGGGTTGGTATATCAATTATGAGATCTTTTCCTTTCTCAGTTGGTAGTTTGTTAGACTTTCCTCAAACTTCAGGGGGTCTAATTTCCAGATGGGATGGTACCTTATGAGCATCAATGGAATCGTTTAGTGATATCTAGAGGTTCTTCTCGGGTTGTCTGCTGGAGTGTTTAAAAAGACAGGAACAGGAGAATCTTTGGGAGCAAGGCTTCCTCCCAAAAGGGCCCTTCTTGTTAAGTATATACCACTCCACTCTTTCGGAGTGGTGCTCGATTAGGAAAGACTTTGTGGAGGAATTTTGGGATGTATGTAACCCTATTAGCTTCTGTTTCTGTTTGTTTTGGTCTGCACTTATATATATATATATATTTTTTTCATGATTTGTTCGTGCTTTTTCTACTACCACCGTCCCAGTGATCTTCTGCTTTTTACTTGATAAAATTACAACAGTTCAGGAATAGAAAAACTGTTTTTTTGGAGAGATACCTATCTCTCTCTCAGTCTGTCTCCTTTGCAACAGCTTCTACCGCTCCCGTCATATCAGGAGGCATTCAAGCAAGCATTTAAAAAAAAAGGAAACTGGGAGTGAGGCAATAAGAATAGCAAATCCAACGAAACTTATAAGAGATGATCTGATTCCAATTAGGGTTTTAATCTTCGAAATAAAACGGAAAAGGGGGGGGAGGGGGAGGGGTTGGGTTTGGGAGTTACCTCGTTTAGATCGAAGATGTGATCTACATGGTCGGGGACTGTCTCGTTTGAGAGAGAATAATCCCTGTTTCAACCAGCAAGTTGCGAAGATGTGATCAACAAGGAAGCGTGCAAGTGAAGATAAAAAACAGTTTATAGATACGGTCTTGTGTATAGTTTTGAAAACCGGACCGGATCGGACTGTCCAATCTGATATGATCAAAACCGGCATCCTAAACGGTTCTATAAAAGTTCAAAAATAGGGGTGGGCATGGGTTGGCCCGGCCCGAGTCTGGCCCTCAAATTGGCCCAAACAACCCAACCCGGTAAGGACCCGAATCCGGCCCAAGACCCGAAACTTTTATTAAGGGCTGGGCTTGGGCTTACCTCAGCCCGGTCCAGCCCGGCCCAAATTTTTACATACATAATATGTATGTATTATATATAATATATTAATTATTTTAAAATTATCAATAATATATATCTTAGTTGATAAAAATTGTTTTTTACAATAAGTATTGGGTTAAGTCCTAGTAAAATCAATGATTTTTTAAAATAAACAACCCTTAAAATTTAAATATAGAATTTTCTATGTTTTTTTAAAACTAGTAAATTTTTGTAGTTCAATTAGTTAAAACATTAGTTATTACATGATATGTCTAGAGTTCAAACCTCCATCTCAACGTTAAATTTTTTTGAAATTCATGGGCTGGCTTGAGACCCGATCAATTAATTAGGGTTAGGCTCAAGCCTATGTTCACTAAAATTTTATAGGCCCAAGCCCCGACCTGAGCCCAAATTATAATTTTAGGGTCAGGCGTAGGCTTACCATACCCCGGTCTGAGCCCATCCCTACTTCTTATATTTATATTATAAGGATCTACTCTACAAACCATTTTACATAAAAGGAAGGGTTAATCAAAGGGAATAGTTGTTGTTCATTACAATTAAGGCGACTTTCATTTTGGGTTAGGAGATGCGTATGTCCCTATCCATTTTTTGAAAGAAAAGTTAAACCATGATGTGTTGTGGGACTACTTAGGAGAGAGAAAGCATGAGTGAAAGTTTCATAGGATACAATGACACATTCTTACAATTATTGTAATGATGATGACATGAACACATATGATAAAGATATTTATGAATGAGGTGGTAGGGTGGAGGATAACTATTAATTTTAGGCCCAAGAATTCAAAGTTGCTATGGTAGATTCAAACCTAGTGTGTAAGTGTGTGTTGGAGAGAGAGAGAGAGAGAGAGAGAGAGAGAGAGAGAATCAAATCCAACAGTTGACTAGTAGGAGCTGTTGAAAAAAAAAAAAAAACCAGGCTCAAAAGTTAAATATAATGTGTTATAAATATATACATGCATTAATGGATGATTACTTGAATTACTCTACGGTTATGAAATAACTCATTTAATGAGAATTGTTGAGAATTGGTTTAATTTTTTATCGTTTTGGTTATCCACTCTCTAAGTATTTTATGGTTTTAATAGAAGCGCCAACTAAGTGGTCACATATTTGTCTATTTTCTACTTGTAATATTGTATTTTCTAGACTTTTTGCCCAAATAATTAGACTACAAACACAATTTTCTGATTATGCAATTAAATATATTCGGTTGGACAATGTGGGTGAATTTACATCCCAAGCATTTGATGACTATTGCATGTCAATCGGGATTAATATTGAATATTCTGTTGATCATACTCATACTCAGAATGGTTTACTTGAATCATTTATGAAACAACTTCAGTTGGTTACTTGACCTTTGCTTATGAAAATAAAACTACCTATTTTTGTTTGGGGACATGCAATATTACATCTTGTATTGTTAGTTTCGATCAGACCAACACGGTTTACCATAAATATTCTCCGTTGCAACTTTCATTTGGTCAATCACCAAGTATTTTTCATCTACACATTTTTTGTTGTGCTGTATATGTTTCAATTGCACCTCCCCAACGTACTAAGATGGTTCCTCAATGTAGACTTAAAATTTATTATGATTTTGATTCTCCCTCTATCATTAGATACCTTGAGCCTTATTCCAACTATTTGGAGTCTGTTACATGAACCTATTCTACCATTCTACTCTTTTTAAGGCTATATCTGCAGTTAAATTACAAATTGTCACGTATCTCCTTACTACTTTAATCTAGGTCAATTTTGGCATTCCTCTAGTCTTTCTAACACCTTCAACTTGCCTTGTCTCACTCTTCCTTGCTGGCGCAATCAATAGTCTTCGTTGCATATGAATAAACCATCTCAATCGAATTTTCCTCATTTTTCACTTATAGGTGCTATACTTAAGCTCCCATGAATGGATTCATTCCTAATTCTGTCATTTCTATTCTTACTACTCATCCTTTTCAACATCTTCATTTCAGCCACACTCATTTTATATACATGTTTGTTAGCTGCTCAATATTCTGTTTCATAAAGCATGGTTGGTCTTATAAAATTTTTCCTTCAATTCTAGTGTTATTCATTTATCACACAACACTCTAGAAGCATCTTTTCACTTTAACCATAATGCTCTAATTTTATGGGCAACATCATCTACAATATCTCCCTCCTTGTGCATCATTGAATCAAGATAACAAAAATGTTTACTTTGAGGTATCTCTTGGTTATCAATTCTAAGTACTCCCTCATTTCAACTCCTATTTTGGCTAAACTTGTATTTCATATATTCTGTTTTAGTTTGAATTATCCTAAAACCATTCGATTCTAAAACATCCATCCATGGTTCTAACTTGACATTTATCCCTTTTTTAGTCTCATTAATCAACACAACATTATCAACAAACAATATACTCTATGACACCTCCTCTTTTATATATGCCTAGTTAACTCATTCATAACTAAGACAAAAATGTATAGATCCAATGTCAACCCCTTGTACAAGCCTATTGCAATCGTAAAGTTGCTTGACTCTCCCCCAATTGCTAACACTAGTTATCACTCCATCATACATATCCTTAACTAGGTAAATATATCTATTTGGGATCCATTTTTTTCTTCAAAACTTACCAAATGATCTCATAAGTCAACAAAGACGATGTAAAGATCTTATTTTGTTTCTTTTTCTGTATGCTTTTTCATCAATTGTCAAAGTAGGAAAATAACTTCAATTGTTGATCTCCCATACATAAATATAAACTGGTTTTCAGATACTCTGATTTTTCGTCTTAATCAATGCTCAATCACTCAAGATGGTTTGGTTCAAAAGTCATTCGAATGGTAAACCACCCATGTATGACAAGGGGAGAAGCGGACACATTCTAAAGGTCCAGGGTTCTCAAATTGTGAGTGTCGGGCCTAACCAGGGTCAATCCACGCCAACCATAGCATGCTTTGGTCGTAGCCCAAACCTGAAAATAGGTCGTGGGGTTTAACAGTTTAGGGCAAAGATTGGCAAAGTATATAAAAGTTTTAATTCCACCCTGATCTCCAGGCCTGTTTGACATGTCATGAACCCCTTAGACGAGCCATTTTTAAAACCAAAATATATGGTACAATCACTAGCCATGCCCAAAAGTCGAGTGAGGCCTTAAGAATTACATCCACACCCAAACAATACAGGCTAAGGCTACAGGTCAGTAACGACCCAAAAAACATTAATATTCCTTGGACACTAGGATACCAAATTATGCCATCCAAAGTTTCCTACCACACTATAGGCTACAGGCCAGTTACCGCCAAAAAACATTAATGTTCCTTGGGCACAGAGATATCAAATGAGAAAGGACCTCTTACACCAAAATATGTCTGTCCCTCCAAGTCCCCACGTCACAGACTGCTGTGCATCTTTGCATCTTTTTAAAGGGGCTCTCTGGGATTTCATCTGTCTAGGATATCGTGTCCAGGACACCAGGGTATGTCCTATGGAATAAAATGAGTGGGTGGTTCATTTTTTGAATATGGAATATGCATTTTTTTTTCAACCTGGGTGTCCTGGACACCAAATCCTGGACAGAACATCCTCCACTTTTTAATAACCTTTTTTCATTTGGACATATTTTTATATGGTTTCAGCTAGGGGTGGGCAATTCATGTTGGTAGGTCGGGTTCGTGTCGTGTTGAAGTAAGGGTATAAAACTATCTAGCTCAACCCTAACCTGACCCATTTATTAATCGTGTCAAAACGGGTTGACCTGTTTTGACCCGAAACACATTTAAGGTCAACCCTAACCCGCTTATTTTTGTGTTGGGTTGTGTTGGATTCGTGGGTTATGTGGTAATTTGTCTTGACGAGTCAGGTTCGTGTCATGTCAAGGTAAGAGTATAAGACAATTTGGCTCAACCCTAACCTGACCCATTTATTAATCGTGTCAAAGCAGGTTGACTTATTTTGACCCGAAACAAGTTTAGGGTCAACCCTGACCCACTTGTTTTCGTGTTGGGTCATGTCAAACATTGCCACCCCTAGTTTCAGCCATATACACCCCTTTTTTGGGTACCTGCTTTTTCATTTAAAAACCGTTTTTACAATTTTAACCCCATACACCCCACTCTTAGTGTGTGGGATATGGGGACAGACAATTTGGGTGTAGAAGATCCTTTTCCATACTATTATGTGATCCAAACTTTCCTACCATAGACAAGATTGTTTCACGAGACCAGCTTCCTGAACAGCATTGAATCCAGGCTACCACACCCCCATATAAAAAGTGGCCCATCAGCGTCAAGTCAATCCAAACCGTTTCAGGTCTGAGGAACAAACCTTGTTCTCCAATGTCGGCAGGAAGCTAGATCTCCATAGATTTTGGCACAACTCTTTCATGTTAAAGCCAAAGCTGAAGAGTGTTACCTATGTACAAAGCACAAACTATCAATCAAACTAAGCAATAGTTTGCATTCGGAATACACCAAATGCAAAGTTTTTAAAGCCTGAGTGTGGTACATGTAAGCATTTGTTTAAAGCAGGCCCTTCTTCCCAAAAGAGAAGATAAAACCAGAAACACCATACAACTGAAGAGATAAGGTCACAGCATATATAGCATATATTCATAAGGTTTGAAATCCTATCTGGTAACCCTATACTCTCTGTATCAAGATTAAACACAGGATGAAAGAGTAATATTACGGTTTCAAAAATCAGTTTCATACCCAAAAGTAGGTTGCACCACCTCAAACCATCACCACTATCAGCAGAGGCCATCACATCCAAAACCATGTTAAATATGCAGCCTAGAAACATGTACAATAACTCACAGGAGTTCCCTTGGTCGTCCACGACCTCTGCCTCTGAGTGTTACCCTTCCTTTCCGACACCTCGGTGGAGTAGTTTTCAACAGGGTCAGGGGAACCACATCTTCAATAACCCGAAAAATGCGAACGTTGATGATAATATTGTTCAGCTCTCGACCAACAAGTTCAAACAAACACACATCACCTTCTTCCAAGTTGTTTTGCAAAACAAAAATAGCCCACCCACCTGTAAACGCTCCTGTAGATCCTCTATGACGGCTATATTGAAATCTTACAGACCATTTACTCTCCTCTATGTGAAGAATGACATCTTGATTACTCTGAGGGAAATGGGTCACAACAAAGTCCTGAGGAATTGTCTGCACAAAGATATAATTAAATCGATTTCGTAAATTCCATATTCCAACAACACATTGTGAACTTCAGAACAATTCAAACAAGGATTAAAGCACTAATAATATTGATTACCAAGGCAGAGCTACCAAATTTGGACCCTTTTTTGAGAATTCTAAACAATTCAGGATATAAACATATTCAAGCAACAGAATATCATTACAAAAATCAAAACAATGATCAAATTTGTGGGCTTTTGACAGATACACAAATTTAAATCTAATTGTTGTTAGGGTAGGAAATATTCTAGCAAATATGGATTACATAACATCCTTCCTAAGGTGTGTCTTCCAATTTCCGAAACACTTGATCAGTACAATGTGAAGATACTGCACGAAGCCATATCTGCTATATACAGAGCACAAGTTAACTGAAAGCTTACCATGAAAAATCTCCTGCAAACATGGGTAGGTTGCATAACAACCAAGAAACTATGATCAGAAGAAGCTGCACTAGCCAGCTGATGAGCTCTCTTTTTCTCTGCTTGGGTTACCGGTCTTCTATTTGATATAAATTGAAGACTATATCGTGGAAAGAAGTTGACGTGTGCTTCATCACCTGAGGAATCTTCCAATCATAACGAGAAGAAAAGAAATGTAAAATTTCCAAACTCGACATATAATATAACTTAAAGATGTGAAATTTTCAACATAAGCCAATATACTCGTGTTGATGGTTTAAAACAATAATTAACTTCTAATCTCAAGATAAGAAGGAAACAAAAACAATGTATTATGTATATATGCATGAGAAACATCTTAAATAAAGCAATTAACCGTCTCTCCTAAAACCCTAAGGTGATAGGAGACGGATGAGTTAATTTACTTTTTATAAATCAACACTCCCCATCAGGAGCGATACTCCTGGACAATTAACGTGGGGAACTAGGTGTGAGACCCTGCAAAATATTAACCTTAAAACCTGCTCTAATACCATCTTAAATAAAGCAATTAACGGTCTCTCCTAAACCCTTAGGTGATAGGAGAGAGATGAGTTAATATACTAATTATATTTCAACAAAACAGTCCTAACTAATTATCGTAAAAAAAAAAAAAACAGTCCCAACTCATAACAGATATATGGGACATACTCCATGTCAGGATGGGGGGAACACTTCTTGCCTTGGTGATATGTCTTATCACCTAGCACACTAAAAATTAGGTGAGAACAAATCTTGTGAGAACTGTGAAAATGGCATCAGGGTACAGGCACATCAGCACAGAAAAGTGATAAGTGTCTTCCAAAAAGTGCAAATCACTTTTCGGTACTGATGCATCAGCCCCTCTGGTGCCATTTTCATGGTTCTCACGAGATTCGTTCTCACATAATCCAAGCCCCACCTAGCAAGGAGGGATTTCTATGCTTATATACAAGCCTCCCTCTCTTGAGCTTTGATTTGGTACAAACAACCCCCGAACGAATAGGCGCAAATGGCGTCAGAGGTAGCAACGTCAGCACTGTAAAAGCTACTTACACTTTTTTTTTGGGGAGGGGGGGGGGGAGGCTCATCACTTTTTGGCACTGATGTGTTAGCCCCTGACTCCATTCATACCTTGTCTACTCAAGGATTACAATTATACTTGCTCATTTTTTGGGTCCTCACTTGATTTGAGGCCTGTTAAGGAGAATGGTGGAACGGTTGGGACGCCCAAAGAATAAAACCGAACAAAACTGGGGTAGTAGAACACCCAAAACCAGTAATATCAAGCCAAGATTGGACCAGGTCGTTACACAATTGTTTGGTATCGTATCCGGATCAGCTACATGGTGTGCCTTGTGGCACTCTTAGAGGTGGATTATAATATCCCACGTCGCCTAGCCAGGAAAGTTGTAAGCAGGCCCTAAGAAGAAAACCAAAGCTGGAGTGGCCCCACGTGGGGGTGCCCAGAACCGAACAGTATCTAGCCAAGATTGGGCTGGGCCTTTACATGATACATGAACACGTAGTAAATTATTGACCCAATAAGAAGATGAACTTATTGGAGATGCCAGCTTACCAAAGTTGGTAAAGTCTGGTTGTCGTACCACAGACCTGGGTTCAAAACCTGTCTTCATCGACTAATTAATTAACCACTAAGGTTTACCTATATAAAAAAAAAACTTACTAATGAACATTCACATATTACATGAGGTTACCAATGGCAAGGAGGACTGCTTCTCTCAATCCTCTCTCATCTTTGGCATGTGTAAGGTATTCCTCTACATGTTTAGATGTACAAGGAAAGGGTCATACCAGATGGGTTAGGCTCTTCACTCCTAGATTTCCGCTTGGCGGAGACAGGTGCACTACCCTATTTCCTTGTCCTATAACCTTTGCATAAGCTTGAGAGGAATTAAGGTGTGAAGATGGTTGTGTTGGTTTCGGTTTCCTCCTCCTAAGCTTCATTGATGAAGAACTTCTTGTAACTTCACGCGGAGGGGAAGGCATGACTTCCACAGATTCTTCCCCTGTTCTTCTTGTCACATGGCATCCACAGTTCTCCACAAAATAGGAACACTCCTTCTCACAGAAGCTTCCTTGGTCGAATATTGAAACATTGAAACGTGAATCTCCATTGTATCTGAAGATTAATAGATTGCCCACTTCCAGACCATGGTCTTTTACAAATTCTGACCATCCACGTTTAAAAAACAAGTCATCCTGGGTTTTCATCAATTCCACATTCCATGTGCTCCCACTTGGACCTTTGAGAGAGACGGCTCAGGAGAGGTCTTCCTTCAAGTTCAGAACAAACTTACTGGGAATGCTTTGCAAATAAGTGCAGTCTAGAGTGAGAGAGAGGAGTTTGTAGGAGCTTTCAACACTTACAAACTGAAGATCGAATCCGTCGAGAAGAACCCGAAAAAACTGTTGGGACTGGAATTTGGTCCAGTAGAGGTATTTGTCGCATCGTCTGCAATTGTCGCACTTTTCCCCATTTGTTTACACTGTTCCGAAGAGAATATGAGAAAGTGAGACCAACCCGGGAAAGGGTGGGAGGCTGCAATGCCCCTAACGCCATTTAACCCTTTTTTAAGGTAAATTGGGAAACAAAAAATAAAAGAAATATAAACAGAACGAAAAGAGGGGTGTTTCAGTCTGTTGTGTGAAAAACCCTTAGGCAACATGAGAGAAAAGAAAGAGAAGAGGAAAAAGGAAA
>JAOXJP010120674.1:0-13861 GCA_025762735.1 Platanus orientalis | reverse complement strand
ATTTTTTATTCTCCCATTGACGGTTTTGAGCATCCAATCATATAGAGTTGTTCTCCTCGTTGAGATGAAGATAAACCCGATATGGACCCACCTTAAAATACATCTGGGTCCCACTTTTATTTTAGCTTAAACACAACCACCCGATCAAATTTTACACAGAAATCTGGGTACAAAAATTTGGGTGTGTTTTTCAAAACGGTTTCGAACATTTTGATCTAATATCTTTTGGGTGGGGATTTTTTAAAGAAATTTTCCTTTTTATTTTCATATTTTGTTGAAAGGTTAGTTATTCTTTTTATGCTAGTTTTCAAATAGAATGACGCTAAGATGAGCTTCCTTCCTAAGGCAAACCTATTAAAAGAATTTAGAATATAACCAGAAAAATTTAAATTGACCTAGGATTTCCATGATTCCCAATGCAAATGGGGCTATATGATCCGTGAGGGAAGGTGTTTTTAGTAGCTAATCATAATCAGTCCAAGAGGATAGAACCTGGAAAAAAACAGAGGGGAGTGACTATACCATCATCTAAAGCAAAAAGGGACACAAATGCTATTTCAATAGCCTCTGAGGAGGTTTATGTAATTATCTAAAGCTTAAGAGGATCTCTACGGAAACCTTCTTACCTTTAAAACATAATTAGACTCGTATAGAATTTTTTTACCAACCCTTATAATGTTCATATATAGCTTTTGCTGATTTTTGGGTTTACAGCGAGTATTTTGATGGTCATCTACAGTCCATGAACCAATAGGTAATTAAGACAATACATTTTTTCCAATAGAATCGATATAGACCATTCATTTGGCTAAGGAATGATTGGATCATTCATTTTTCTCTTGGTGGCATATAATGGTTTTACCTGGATGGGTATCAATCAATTATTGACATTTATTGATCAATTCGAATGAGTATCAATCAATCAATGACATATAATGATCAACTCGAATGAATATTAATCAATCAATGACATATAATGATTTACCCGGATAGGTATCAATCAATCCATGACACATAATGATAAACTCGAATGAGTATCAATCAATCAATCAATGACAAATAACAGTTTGCTTGAATGGGTGTCAATCAATCAATGATATATAATGATCAACTCGAATGAGTATCAATCAGTTAAGAACATATAACAGTTTACTTGAATAGGTATCAATTAATTTATGACACATAATGATCAACTCGAACGAGTATCAATCAATCAATGACATATAACAATTTACTCAGTGGACATCAATCAAGCCTTTATTCGTAATTGGGCCTTTCTTAAGGTGTGATCATGGGCTCTGGTTTGGTTTGGCTTGCTTTACAAGCCTTTTCTTGATATTTTCTGACGTTCGACCCATTTAGGACTAAGCTAATTGGGCTTCAGCCATGAATCCAAACCTTGATGGGCCTCAGCCACAAATCGGCCTTATTCGCAAACCAAAAAGCCTTAGTCACAAATCTCCTCTCGAAGCAGTCTAGCTAGTTGCAAACTAGCTTGACGACTCCAATCACGAATCGACTCAACCAAAAATCTTGTGATCACCCAACAATGCACACGTGCCCTTGCCTAAACCTACACTTGCACCCGTACATGCCCAAGCCCAAGCTCATCTGCTTATGGTCGAGGTGCATACTACACAGAAGAGTGTTCTCTACAAATACACAAGGTAGGGGTGTGTTTGACGTATTTGTTCCTTTTGTTTTATAACTCAATTGACATGGGACTAAAAAATTTACGTATAAAAGTTCAACTTTTTAAAACAATGCTTGAAAAAAAAAAAAAAAGGGGAGCTGTAAATATGGCTTTTGTTTTCAACATCATATTGTTTGAACCCAATTTATTAGTCAAATTGGTAATTCCAGGTTTAAGCTAGCCTTTCCTAATCCTGTTGGCACCATACAATAGCCTGAACCGCATAATGATCCAATTAAACCCGATCCAACCCCGGCTTTTACAAAAAACCCACGAACCAGACTTGTCAATTTGATGTTGGGATTGACCTTTTCCAACTCTGTTGATATACTTCATCAACATGAACCTAGACCCGGCCTAACTTGAACTTTGCCAATGTTTGTGTGCTAGGTTTTGAGCCCATGTCTTTGGTACCTTCAAACAAATAGCTAACTTTGCAAGTGGAGTGACCGACCAAGCATCAAACAAGATATCCTAATGTGAGATAACAAGTACCGTGAATCACTATGGACAAGCATTACAACACAATAAGTTGGAAAGGTTGTTTCGTTGTCCATTGTAGGAAACTTGCTACGATTCCGGATGCAAGAGGAGTTATATGATCCACTTGGGAAGGTGAATTTGGGTTCAAATTATCTAAAGTCTGAATGGAGAGATACCACTCCAGTAATTCCCAAGCACATGATAGGATGCTTGACAAGGATACATAAATCAATACACAAGTACTTATGTAGTGTGTATGTTTACTGTAGTACCCTCCTTTAACCATGTGTAATCACCTAAACACTTTTTGTTAGGTTTTGCATCACACAGGTATTATGATATTTCTCCTTTCATACCTAAGAAGATTCAAACCTAGTTTTTAAGCCTTTTTAAAATGTCTAGAGAGTAAATCCTCTACTGCAACTTAATGTGGCATTGTTTTGCATGTGTTTGTAGTGTGACATGTACCCATAAAAAAATTTAAATTAGTGATTTTCACTCTATGGGATACATGTTGTCATGCCCCAAAACCCATACCTATAAGGCTACAAATTTTGGTATGTAACATTAATGCATTTATATTAATGTCATTCAAATTGCTTATAAAATTTTTCGCATTTTTTCTTTAATACATACGCAACAAAATTTGTATAATCAAATCATAACCATTCAATTCCATTTCATTCACATAAAATCAACAATCCATAAATTTAAACCATAATATGACATAATCCAACTAATAATAATAATCCATTTCCATAAACTGAAAGTCAAACAAGCCTATTACATTTCATCAAATAGAACTGAAATAATTAAATTATAATTAAATAAAATATGTCTCTAAAACAGAAACTGAATCAAACTAATAAAGTTTCATAGATGACAAAACTATATCTCAATCTCCAAGTTCTATTAATCTACACTATGATCTATCCTATTATCTTCATCATCTAAAAACAATGGTGTCAACTCTATAAGTGTGACTGACTTTGCAAATAAACATGAACAATAATAAATACTAAAACATTTAGGTCATTGAACACGCATAATTTCATAAACAAAATAGAACTGAGCATGCTTTAAAAAATAATTACTTATCATATTTACATACTGAAAATAATGTTTACTAAACTAAAATAAAATAAATAACAAATCAAAACTGAAATCAAGATGCATAACTGAACGAAAACATAATCTAAACTATAGAACTGAATAGATTAATGAATATAATATATACATATATGAGAATAATGAAATCAACTAAAACAAATATTTGAAATTCCCCACATACTGCAAGCTAGATAATAAATAGCTTAATCATATACCAGACATCCACCATACATGATGTGAGTTAGATAACAGGTAACATTACAAAACAGAATAAGCCCATCTACAATTCAATGGTAGGATACCATTATCTCACGCCTAGTGGCGAGCATTAAACAAACATCATGAATTAATGTGACCTGATAAAAGAGGAAACCTGATTGCATCTATTTAAACCCAATGATGAAGGCTCCATTAAATATACCTTTTTGATGGTAAAGGGGTCTCATGTTATAATTGATACTAAAACATATAATCTCATTAAAACAAAACAAATGCATATATATATATATATATATACTTTATAGAAACTAGCAGATATCAAAACAAATCAAATCTAAACTTTTAAACAATCTTTAGTCATTCAAATAATGCATATCTTTTGAAAAGAAAATACAAAACAAGAGAGTCTAGTCCACCTAAGCACATAATTCTACTGATTTAGGCATAAATCTTTTTAAAACAATCATTAAAAATATATTTACTAAGAATCTTTTGAAAAAAAATCTTTCAAAACAATTCAGAAACTGAGTAGAATAATCACTTACTTTTGCAAAACAAGATTAAAATCATCTAAGAACCTATTTTAATAAAAAACAAGAAATATATCATAAAACATTCTTTAAAAAAAATTCTCATTTCAAAAACATGGTAAAAGAACCTAAACAAATCAAAACCAACATGATTACTTTTAAAACTAGTAAATAAATGAATCTAAAAACCTAAAATCAATATCAAAATGATGCAAAATTTTCAAGCTATTTGCAAAACAGATTTCTCAGCATTCTAAAAACATATCGAATCAAAACAATCCAAAATATTCATGATTTCTCACAAAAACATGAATCAAAATGTTTTAGGAATCTAAGATCATTCGAAAATGATGCCAAATGTTCTAGTTTATTTACCTTTTGGTCTGAAATTGGATTTAAATCAAAGCTTCTAGCTTTTTCTTCAAAAATCCCAAAAATCTATTTAAACCCTAGCTTTCTCCTTGTTCTTCTTTCTCTTCTTCATTTAGCAATTTTGTGTCGAATTAGGTTGAAATCTTATGTTTATATAGATTCTAGAGGAATCTCAAATTAAATATAAAATCCCTTAAAGAGAAACAACTCAATAATTTGAATTTCTAAAAATCGTCGTGCGAAATCGATCAATCAGGCCTACTAGCGATCAATCGGGCCACCATGGCTAGATCGATTGAGGTCCTCCCGATTGATCGACCTGAGTCAGAAGTTTTCAATTTTTTTCTATTTCTACCCTTATGCACTAAATCGATCATAACTTGTTCGTTTGGTGTCCGATTCGCTCGTCATTTATTATGTTGGAATCTAGACTTCGATACATTTCCAATGACATAAAGTTTGCTCATTAATTCTTTATAGACTTGTAAAGATTTGCCTATAAAGTTACATAAATTTGTGGGTCAATACATAAGCGTTTAAATCATTCAAGTGTGTGTGAAACATCTGCAAAACATATGTATGGCATGTGTGCGACATGTGTTAGAATTGGTGTGGGGTGTAACACTCTCCCCCCTTTAAATAAATTCAGTCTTATGAATTTGACATACCTTAAGTGTGAAATAAATGCCGATATTTTTTCTTCATCTCGTTTTTTTCTTCCCAAGTTGCTTCTTCTTTTGAATGGTTCCTGTATACGACCTTCACATACCCGAATGTAGCACTTGTTCCTTTCTATCCAAAATCCGAATCAGTTACTCTTCAAATGATAAGTTTTCCCTGACTTGAAGTGGTTCATACTTTATCACATAGAAAAAATCCCTCGTATACTTCCCCAAGATTCATACATGAAACACATTGTGGACATGTGACAAATCTAATGATCATGCTATTTCATGAGCTAAATCACCCATCATTATCAAAATCTCAAACGATCTAATGAATCTGGGACTTAATTTCCCTTTCTTTCCCAACCTCACGATACCTTTTGATGGTGATACTTTCATAAATACATGTTCTTCAATTTGAAATTCAAGTTCTCTCATTCTCCAATCTATATAACTCTTCTGCCTGTTCTGTGCCACAAGTAATCTTTCACAGATCACTCTAATCTTTTTAGTTGTTATCTAAACCAATATTTAGGCCAAAGTAACTTTCTTTCTCTAACTTCTTTTCAATATATGGGTGTTCTGCATTTCCTGCCATGCTTCAAATGATGCCATTTGTATGCTTGCTTGGTAACTATTGTTGTAAGAAAATTTGATAAATAAGTAGATCATCATCTCAACTTGATTTTAAATCAATTACACATGCTCTTAGCATGTTTTCCAAAGTTTGCATGATCCTTTTCGATTGTTCATCTAACTGTGGATAAAAAGCAATACTAAAGTTTAGCTTTGTTCCCAAAGCTTACTGTAAGTTATTTCAAAATCTTGAAGTGAATCGTGGATCACTGTTTGAAACTATTCCAACTAGAATACCATGTAATTTCACTATCTCATCGATGTACAACTTAGCTAACTTATCAAATGAGTAATTTACCCAAACAGGTAAGAAATGAGCAGACTTAGTTAGTTGGTCCACAATAACCCAAATAGAATCAAATCACTTTTTGGTCTTTGGTAGTCCACTAACAAAGTCCATAAATATGTGTTCATGCTTCCATTCAGGAATTTCTAATAGTTGTAACAACCAAGTTGGATTTTAATGTTCAACTTTCATAAGCTGACAAGTCAAACACTTGGATACAAATTCCATAATTTTTTTTTTCATGTTGTTCTACCAATAATATTCTTTCAAGTCTTTATACATCTTTGTTCTCCCTGTATGAACTGAGTATGTTGTTCCATGTGCTTCTTTCATGATCTCTTTTTTAATTCAAAATCAATAAGTACACACAACCTTTTGCCATATCACAAGGAGTCATCTTGCCGAATTACAAAATCTGTTTTCTATCCCTTCTTGACATCTTCCTTGATTTTATAAATTTGGGGTTCTGAACTTTGAGTTGCCTTGATCTTGTCATTCAAAACTAGATGTACTCTCAAATGTGCTTCATATATGCCAAATTGCTAGAAGATTTCTGGCTCAATACATCAGCTACCACATTGGCTTTTCTAGGATGATAAAAGATAGTGCAATCATAGTCTTTAATCAACTCAAGACATCTTCTCTGCCCCTAGATTCAGATCTTTCTGTGAAAATAGATACTTCAAACTCTTGTGATCACTATAAATCTCACAAGGTTCTCCATATAAGTAATACCTTCAAATATTTAATACGAAAACAAGCGCAGCTAACTCCAAATCATACATTGGATAATTCTGCTCATAAGGCTTAAGTTGGCTAAACGCATAGGCAATAATTTTTTCATCCTGCATCAAAACACAACCTAAATCTTTTTTGGATGCATCACTATAGATCACATATTTTACTCATATGCTAAACAGTTATGTAAGGACCGATGTAGAAACCAAATGATCCTTCAATTCTTAGAATTTGTGTTCACATATCTCATTCTAATCAAACTTGACATTTTTTGCGTCAGCTTAGTCAAAGGTCTTGCTATACTAGAAAATCCCTCAATGAATCTCTTGTAATAGTCAGCTAATCTCAAAAAGCTATGAATCTCGAGCACATTCGTAGGTCTAGGCCTATTAACCACAACCTTTCTTCTTGGAGTCTACATAAATTCCATCTTTTGAGATCACATGTCCTAAAAATACCACTTTGTCTAATTAGAATTCGCACTTATTGAACTTGACATATAACTTATGGTCTCTTAGATTTTGCAGTGTAATCCTTAGATGCTCTTCATGTTCCTTTGAACTCTTAGAGTAAACTAGAATGTCATCAATGAATACAATAATAAACTGGTCTACATATAGTCTAAACAGCCTGTTCATTAAGTCCATAAATGATGGAAGTGCATTTGTCAGTCCAAAAGACATGACTAAGAACTCATAATGTCCATACCTAGTATAGAAGGAAATCTTGGGTATATCATTATTCTTAATCCAAAGTTGGTGGTATTCAAATCTAAGATCAATCTTGGAAAAGACCTTAGCACCTAGTAATTAATTAAAGAGATCGTTAATTCTAAGCAATGGATACTTATTCTTCACTATCACCTTGTTCAACTGCCTATAGTAAATGCAAAGCCTCATAGTTCCATCATTCTTCACAAATATGACAAATGCACCCCATGATGAAACACTAAGGTGGACAAAACCTTTATCTATCAAATCCTACATTTGCACCTTAAGTTCCTTTAACTGAATAGGTGCCATACGATATGGTGCCATAGAAATAGGTTTGCTTCTTTCTACTAACTCAATGAAAAATTTAATCTCCCTATCAAGTAGTATACCTGGAAGATACTCAAGAAACACATTGTTGAAATCTCTAACAACAACTATGTCTCTAATCTTCACTCCATCTTTCTGATCATCTAGGATGTAAGCTAAGACTGATTAGGGATACTAATGGTTACATGATGAGTGGCTAACCAATCTATGCCAAGAATCACATCAAAGTCTTATAGTTCAAGTAAAACAATATCTGCTAACATCTCCTATTCCCTAATCTTAACTACAAATGACTTGAATATCTGCTCTGTAATCATAGTCTTCCTAAGCAGAGTTGATATAACTAGATCAAAATCTAATGGTATTGGTGTAGCATTAAAGTGTTTCATAAAACTAATAAACATAAATAAGTGTGTGGATCTAGGATCAATGAGTATTGTAGCATCATGTGAAAATAAATGGATAATACCTGTCACCACAGTGTAGGACGTATTTGTATCTTTCTCGATAATTGCATAGACACGCCCTTGAATCCTCAGTCTTGGCTTTCCATCAGTAGGCTTAGCCATCTAGTCAATCTTCATGGCGGGACAATCTTTAATCATATGTCCACCTTCCACATTTAAAGGAAGCTCTAGTCCTATGGTGGCAAATACCTGCATGAATCTTCTCACATTTAGGGCAAGTAGCCCTATCCAATTCAAACTAGGTCTTGGTCTCCTTTTTTATCACAACCTTCTTCTTAAATGCCTTGGTATTTTCATTGGCCTTTCTAATTCCATCATGTCTTGGACATTTCATATTTTGATCCTGAATCAGTTGAACCTTATCATAGTCATGTTCTACCATCATAAAAATGTCCACAACCTCTGTGAAAGTCCTCAGTCTCACATATGCCATCTTTGTCATAATACTAGGACGCAACCCTTTCTAGAATTTCTTGGCCTTCCTCTCCTCATTCTAAAAAATATGATCAAACCTCATCAGCTCTATAAACTTGGCTTTGTATTGCAAGACCATGTGGTTCCCCTAAATCAAGTCCATGAATTCAGCTTCTTTAACCTCCTTGATACTCTGTGGAAAGTAGTTATCTTAGAATGCATACTTAAACATATCCCAAGTGAGTGGCTCTCCAACCTGAATGGGCAAAGTACCTCAAGTGGCTTTCCACCAATGCTCAGCTTCCCCCTTTAACATAAAGATTGCAAAGGAGGTCTTCTATGTTTTAGTACAACAAACTAAATCAAATATCTTCTTAAGTTGCATAAGCCAAGCCTTTACAACCATTGGGTCTGGAGTCCCCTAGAACTTAGATGGCCCATCCTACAGAACTGCTCCAATGTGTCGTTACCCTATTGCACATGCTTGTCTTACGCAACCATGTTTATTTCCATAACCTCAACGAGGTTCCTCACTGCTTTAAGTGCCCTTGTAGATTCCTCCTATTCAGCCTAAGCATTAAAATGGTTTAATCTACAAGGTGACGTCTTATTCCTAAACATCATTAAATAAATTCATGTCAAACTTTTAAAAATAATTAGATCTTCCTCAAATATGTTAAACTTATCAAAACCAAATAATAAATCCTAAACTTTTATATCTCTAAATCACATTCTAATATCTCATCTATGTTTACTTGTTCTAACTATTTCTAGACTTCCTTCTAATGTTTCATCCTATATCTCTATAGTTTTTCTCTAACTCTTAAATATTCAAAGATGTCTACAAAACTTTAAACCTTAAGCTTTGATACCAACTTTGTCACACCCCAAAACCCATACCTGTAAGACTAAATTTTGGCTTATGACATTAATCCATTCATATTAATGCCATTAAAATTGCTGATAAATTTTTTGCCTTTTTTACTTTCATACATAGCAAAATATGCATAATTAAATCATAACCATTCCATTCACATAAAATCCATAATCCAAAAATTAAAACCATAGTCTAACATAATCCAATTAAGAATAATAATTCATCTCCATAAACTGAAAACCAAACTAGCCTATTATATTTCATCAAATAGAACTGAAATAACTGAACTAAAACTAAAAAAAAATATGTTTCAAAAACAAATATTGAATTAAATAACTAAATCAAACTAATAAAGTTTCATAGATGACAAAACTAGATCTTCATCTCCAAGCTCTACTATTCCATGCTATGGCCTACCCTGTCATCCTTATCATTTGAATACAACGGTGACAACTTTGTAAGCGTGACTAACTTCACAAATAAATAGGAACACTAGCACATACTAAAACATTTGGTTCAGTGAGCATGAATAATTTCATAAACAAAACATAACTGAGCATACTTTCAAAAACAATTACTTATCATACTTAAAATAATAGTTATTGAACTAAAATATAACGAATAACAAATCAGAGTTGCAATCAAGATGCACAACTAAAAAGAAACATAATCTGAAATAGAAAACCGATTACTAAATTGAACTAAATAGATAACTGAACATATACACATATATGAGAATAATGAGACCAGTTGAAACAAATATCTGAAATCTTCTATATATGTTGTGAGCTAGATAATAGATAACTGAATCAAATATCGGAAATCCATAACACATTATGTGAACTAGATAACATGTTGCACCCTAAAACCCACACCAATAAGGTCATGAATTTTGGCACATGACATTATTACTTTTCATTCATTCATTCATAACCTGTATAAATTTTTCACTTTTTTTGTTTCGTTCATACGCAATGGAATAATACATTAATCAATTTTCAATAATCACATAACCATCTATGATCTCATAAGTCTGACCCGTATAAAATTTCATATTCCATAAACCATAATTATATAAATAATCCAAAACATAGTTTAACATTCTAATTAAATTAAACCAATAGTCTGTCATAATCTAAACCATCATTTGAAAATCAAATACTAAAATTCCTAGCTCATTACATCCCTTAAAAATTAAAACGAAATTACTGAACTGAAATAAATCATTTAATTTGAAATCAATGTCATATCTCTAACTGAAATAGCTTAAATAAAATAGACTCCATCTGAATCTCTAGTCCATCTTTAACTAAACTGTTACGCAACTAGCTCCTCTTCATCATCTGTGGTGCGAAATTTGGGTAGGCTAGACAAACTCAAAAAGAAAATAGTAAACTAAAGAAACATTGGATCAAGACTTATCATGATTACATAAGCAAAAAAAAATATTTTTCATATTTATTAATCAAGAAGCTAAATAGTACAGTTCTTAAATCAATCTTTTACAGTACTAAGCATTTAATAAAATTTATAATTTCATGTATAGAATGGAAAACAATGCTAATCATATACTTTTACATTAAACAGAATGAAACATATCATAATATATATCATATCATAACTAGAACATATATCCGATATCAAGTCAATACATATAATAGTTTGCACCATTTAAACCCAAGTGAGAAGGGTCTAGTTCACACCATATACCCAATGAGATGGGTTATTACTACTATCTATGTAACTAGTAGTGATGATTCATAAAAGTTTGTACCATATACCTGGTGAGGTGGGTTTCATCAATAAATTCCCTTGATGTATAGGGTGGCTTTCTAACAGAACATATCATTCTCTTGTAGTTTTAATCAAAACATATAAATCATATGGGTAATATATAAACAGTCTTTACATTAACTTAAGACAAAATAATATATAAGAACATGCTTGTTCCACCTAAGCACAATTTATAAAACATATTTTTCAGAACAATACAAGTCTGTTCAAAGTAGTACTCTTTACAACTCATAATCAATAGAAAGTGAAATCAATACTTTAATTTATAAAAATAGGATTCAATAACACTATGGAAGTATATAAAATAGATTAAAAAATCAAAATAATAGGTTTTCTTGCAACTCATTAAACAAATGCCCCTAAAAATATTTAAAGGATCAAAACAGTGAATAGAATAGCTTTTCCAATTTTATAAACAAAACTCTCTTTTTAAACTCTTGATTTTTCATTCAAAACATAATTCTATAAGTAATACTAGTACAAAAACATATTCAAAATAGATGATACAACTCTTTAAAATCCAATGGAATCGAAAATAAATTACCTTTTAATCATATCTTTGCAAAACTAATTTATCTCTTTGAAAAACCATATTTTATAACTTTGAGCAAAAGAAAATCAGTGAAGAATGATTCAAATCCAAATCAAAACAAATAAAATCTCATGTAAAATAGAATTAATAAAGTTCTAAGAAGTAGAAAAATGAAAATAGAACAACTGTTTACATGTTATCTTACCTCTTTGTATGCAAAAACTTTCATAAGCTTTCATTCTTTAGAAAAATCCCAAAACCTTTATCAAAACCTAGCTTTTCCTCTCTTTTCTCTTCATTTTTTCTGCCTTTTGCTCTTGATATTTTCTTTACGGTTTCTAGGTCTCTTTAGGTCAAAACATTTTTAATTTATAGGTCCAAAAAGAGTCCCACACAATTTAATCACAAAGCATTTTTTGTGAAAGCACTACTTATCATGACAACACTGTTCATCTAAAAAACATTGTTCATCATTCATGGAAACATTGTTCATCCTTCACGAAAACACTATTCATCATTCGCGAAAACACTATTCATCCTTTATGAAAACACCGTTCATCATTTGCGAGAACACCATTCTTCCTTTGCAAAAACATTGTTCATTCTTCACGAAAATAGTGTTCATCCTTCACGAAAACAGTGTTCATCCTTCACGAAAACAGTATTTATCCTTCGCGAAAATACTGTTCATTTGTTGTGAAAACACTATTGACCCCTTCTCACTAGAACATCAATATCTTTTTCATCTGGAGTCTAATTCTCTCTCCATTTGTCTCATTGGACTCTAGACTTCTATGTTTATCTACTAACATAAGGTTTACTCATATATTATTTCTACATTTTAATTGGTATCTCTCTAAAGTTGTACCAATTTATAGATTAGTATATGTGCATTAAAATGATTTTAAGTGTGTACGAAACTTATATAACATGTGTAAGTATTCTAAGTGGGACATGTGTAGAGTGTTACATAATAGGTAACATAACAGAACAAAATAAACCCATCTACAATCCAATGGTAGGATATCACTATCTCACGCCTAATGGCAAGCATCAAACAAACATTATCAATTAATGTGACCTGACGAAAAGGGTACCTAATTGCATCTATTTAAACTTGATGAAAAGAGTTCTTTCAAATATATCTCTTTGATGGATAAGGGGTCTTATGTTATAACTAATACTAAAACACATAATGTCATCAAAACAAATATATATACTTTATAGAAACTAGTAAATCAAATCTAAACTTTTAAACAATCTTTAATCATTTAAATAATACATATCTATCGAAACAAAACACAAAATAAGAGAGTTTGACCCACCTAAGCATATAGTTCTACTAATTTGGACATAAATCTTCTTAAAACAATCTTTAAAAATATGTTTACTAAGAATCCCTTGAAACACATCTTTCAAATGCATACAAATCTTTCAAAACAATTTAGAAACTGAGTAGAACAATCTCTTACTTTCGCAAAACAGAGATTAATATCTAAGAACCTATTTGAATAAAAAACAAGAGATAAATCATAAACATTAAAAAAAATTCACTTTCAAAAACATGTTAAAATAATTTAAACAAATCAAAACCACCATGATTCTTTGCAAAACTAGTAAACAAATGCTACGATTTGAGTAATGCACTCCAAAGAGCACATTACTCAGAGCAAAATAACCCCAAGTGCAGGGTGTAGCAAAGTAGTAAAAACCCGGTAAGACTAGGGTCGATCCACAGGGACTGAAAAATGAACAACCACAAGAGAAAAAAATAGAATAGAAAATTAGCAAGAATAAAGAAAAGAGAGAGTTTGATTGTGTCCTCAAAGTAAAAAAATTAAATAATTTAATTCTAAAGAAATAATAAAAAAATGAACTAAAGAGTTATGGATTAAATCAGGAGATGAGCACTAGAGGTTCGGGTCTACGCATGAAAATTCATAAATAAAGTTTGATTCAGTTATCTCAGTTGGAGGAGAATGATGTGTTCTTCCCAACCGGAGTA
>JAOXJP010120663.1:0-13861 GCA_025762735.1 Platanus orientalis | reverse complement strand
ATTTATTCTGTGGGACATTATGTATGTTCTCTCATGGGCTTTATAGCTTACCCATGTTTTTAACCCCCTTTCAGATGGCGCCCTGTAGCACAAGATCCTTGGCAGGTTCAATTAAGAGAGATGATTCGTGGAGATGAGATGACTATCTACATTACTTCCTTTTATCTGTTTATTTTCAGCACTCATGTATGAGACATTTTAGATTTTAAGACAGGATTTAATTTAGTTAATTAGTGATTTTACTTGACGTGATGAACATGATGTTAGCCCATTTGGATGACCTATTTGATAGTACTATTTAGATGCTTATGGGTATGTTTAGTTTGATGGATGAGATTAATAGTTATTTGTTATGGATATTGGGGGTTCTTATTATATTCTATTGCGTAGTTAAAATGTGTATATTTATATTCCATTGCACTTTATGGATGGATGTTGTTATCTTATGATTATGCTTGTGCTGTAAATGTTTGGTAATTAAGGATAGTAATTGAACAAAATAAATAAAAAAGAATAAAATATATATATATATATATATATATATATATATATATATATACGTTGTAAATCAGTAAGTTAAATAAGAAAACCCTTCCACAAGAAAAGGATAATGTCACACTCCAAGATCCGTGATGTCGTGCACGTGCATTTCTGCACTATTACCCCAATCTCCGCGTGTGGGTTTCGGGTCGTGATAGAACTAACTATACAAAAACACAAATATGGGGTGAAACCATAGTCAATTAGACTCATAGTCATTGCTATCAGTAACAATGACCTAATAAGCTCATGCATCATCATCCTCATCATTGTCATCATCACCATAATCATCATCATCATCATCTCCATCTCTAACCACCTCATCTTTTGCTGTACTGGCCACAACAGAGTCACCACTAGCTGTCTCCTCCTCCTTAGAGTAAGGGTCCTCTTACATCTATGGTGAGGGAATGTCGAAGGCTTCCTTTCCCTCTAGCTCGGCATCGGAGTCAGAACCACTCACAGAGCCCAACTCAATGGGATGCTCAGGATGGTATGCGTTGTAGCACGCCACTAGTTGCTTCTGGTTTGAGAATGGGGTCATTTAATTCTTTAGGACCTTAGAGACTTTCTTCATGAGCTTGTGGAGAAAGCCCATCATAGTGAACTTGACTGAAATGGAGCAAGATCATGAGGGTCTAGGAGTGAGGGAGGATGAACCCACGGTCTTCTTAATGAGATCCATCTTCTGGAGAGTGCCATGCCCAACAGCTCTTCCATATTTCCGACCCTTAGGTGCCACCTTGAAGGGCACCTTGGCAGCCTACAGGATCTGGGTGATGAGGGTAGGATACAGAAGACTCCTTATAGAGTGTGTCGCCTCGTGTTCCTTGATTATCATGTGGTAGAAGATGGCTGGAAGATCAATCCTTTGAGAGTTGAGGATGACATCTGTCAAGTATGTGGTGTCATCAATGAGAACGCTCCGATTTGTGGTGGGGAGGATGTTGTAGGTGAATATATGATGAAGGACTTGGGTAATGGACCTACAGTCCTTGTGCAACAACCTTTCTGACCAATCCATGAACTGGCCACACAATTGCTTGACCATGCCACCTTTCTACTCTAGGGTGAGTCGGTGGATCGGGAAGACGATGGGGTTTTGAGGACGTGGAACCCCAAGCAGATGCAAGATGATGGTTGGGCTAACCTACATAGGGACATCACCAACCATGGACCAGAACGAGTTCTCCTCATTATTGATGTCGAAGAGGTTGGCATTAAAGATATGCACGGCCTCCTCTTATATGGGTTCAGACACGGAGATGAGAGGCATCCACTGTCACCCCTCCAGCATCTCAGTCAATCGATCGTCCGTAGTGTCTCGGGGTTGACGGTCCTCTCTATCATGATGGATCTATGGGAGAATATCCACTAGTATCTCGCTTGTGGCATCCCGGTATGGTGAGAAGGATGCCACATTCCTCTTAGAACGAGGATGTGTAGGTGATTCGACCATCGGATGCTTCGCTGGATTTCTAAAAGGGTTGGAAGAGGATCCACCCTGGGAAGTCGTCTTCTTGGTGTGTGGAGGCATGATTGCAAGGTGAAAGATCAAGATCTGAAGTGTGAAATTAGGAGGATGAAGAAAAGAGGGCTTCGGGGGAGACCAAGCACTCGTTTGTATGGGAGAAATGAGGGAAAAATGATGTTTTGGCATTTTTAAATTGCATGCAAACTTTTGGTCCAAATTGCCCTTGAAATTGATTACGAGATCTACAATTGATTTAGGCGAAACCGATTGTGAATCCAACAATGGATTTCAACTGTGGGTTTTGAGCAGTTTTTACTCAGCTCTTGAAGTGGGATCTCCCCACTTTCTACCGCAGTACTACCCAAACCTCCCTCCACCCTTGACCTCTCCTACACTACACCATGACCTTGGGAAAACAAAAAAATGGTTCCCTTAAATGGTGCACAATCCAATAGCACTCCGAAAATACTCAAACCACTTAGAATCAAAAGGTTTGGTTAAAATGTATGCTAATTGATCTTCAGTCTTGACATAGTCCAAGAAGACAACCGTTTCTTCCACCAATTGGCGAATAAAATGGTGTCTTATATCAGTGTGCTTTGTCCTAGAGTGTTGGACAAGATTCTTGGAGATGTCAATGACACTCTTGTCGTCTACAAATAGACTCATGATGCCTTGCTCTAAATCGTAGTCTTTTAGCATTTGCTTTATCTACAGGAGTTGGGTGCATCCACTACTAGCTGGAATATACTCAGCCTCGGCAGTTGATAGTGAGATGGAGTTTTATTTCCTGCTATGCCAGGAAACAAGATTGTTGTCTATGTAGAAGCAACCTCTACTCGTGCTCTTATTGTCACGCCCCTAAATCCACACACGGAGATTAGGGTAATAATGCGAAAACACATATGCGCGGTATCACGGATCTCGGAGTGTGACATTACCTTTTTCTTGCAAAGGGGTTTCTTATTGATTTACAGCGTATTTTTTTTCTTTTATCCAATTACTATCCTCGATTACCAAACGTTCACAAAGGAATCATGATCATAAGATAATAACATCCATCCATAAAGTGCAATAAAATATAAACATGTACATTTTAAACTACGCATCAGAATATAACAAGAACCCCCTAATATCCATAACAAATACTACCAATCTCATCCATCAAACTAAACATACCCATAAACATCTAAATAGTATTGTCAAATAAGTCATCCAAACAGGCCAACATCATGCTCATCACCTCAAGTAAAACCACTAATTAACTAAATTAATCCTGTCTCATACATGAGTGCTGAAAATAAACATGTAAAAGGAGGTAACGTGGATGGTCCTCTCATCTCCATGAACCATATCTCTGAATTGAACCTGCTAAGGATTCTGTGCTACAGGACGCCATCTAAAAGGGGGTTAAAACATGGGTAAGCTATAAAGCCCATGAGATAACATACATAATGTCCCACAAAATAAATTATATGTCACAGTACAGAATGATACTAAATCAGAATAGATGAATATGTAATAGTCAACTAACTACGACAATGATCAGAATCTAATAAGGGTGCAAAAGTAATAAGTCAAATCAACAAGAGTTTATAACTGAAATCAACAAAGTGTAACTCATAAGGAAAGTGTAACATGTAACATAATTGTTCGCTTAAAAATACTCAAATAAATATGCCTTAACACCTCTCAAATAAGTTGTCTTAGCTAATAGATCTCAAAACTGATGCATGCTCATATAAGCCTAATACAACTCTCAACTCATGTAACCCACGAAGGGTTTCCACCAAAACACACCTCTGATCAAAACAACTTAACTCATGTAGGGTTCCTGAACCAAATCTCATCAAAACACATCGTACCAAATCCAACGGATTAGCCCACATAGAGCATTTAACAAAACTAAATCACCATTTTAACCGTGGAGGTGTTGATAAAACACTTTTCATCAAAAAACAAGAATTCGAGGTAAGTATAGAAGGAGAACTAAGGTTCTTCTTAGGTCTTCAAATGAAACAAACCAATAATTGCGTCTTTTTAAGCCAAACTAAGTTCACAAAGACCTTGTTACCAAGTTTGGTTTATAAGAATCCAAACCTGCTATCACCCTCATTAGTACAAGTGACAAGATCAATAAGGACCTTGAATGAGCCAATGTCGATTCCACTTACTACTGGAGTATCAATGGGAGTTTACTCTACTTGATTGTGAACAAACAGGATATCTCCTTTATCTGATATGTCCATGGGGTTACGGACTTTGGATTGTGGTACTTATTTGACACATCTGAGATAGCAAGATACTCAGATGCTGACTGAGCTGGCGATGTGGAGGATCACAAGAGCACGAGTGGATGATGCTTCTACATAGGCAACAATGTTGTTTCTTGGCACAACAAGAAACAAAACTCCATCTGCTTGTCAACTGCTAAGGCTGAGTACATTGCAACGGGCAGTAGATGCATACAACTCTTGTGGATGAGGCAAATGTTCAAGGACTATGAGTTGAGCCAAGACACAATGAGTTTGTTTGTGGATAACAAGAATGCAATAGACATTTCTAAAAATCATATTCAGTACTCAAGGACAATCACATAGACATTTGACACTATTTCATCAAGCAATTGGTGGAAGAGAAGGTTGTCTTGTTAAACTATGTGAAGACTGAGGACTAATTGGCAGATATTTTAACCAAACCCCTTGACACAAAAAGGTTTGAGTATCTTCGTAGGGTGATTGGTTTGTGCACTCTTAGTTGACTCCCTCCTAAGATCAACTCTAGTGTATTTGTGAGGGAGTTAAAGATCCTAGTATATCAATTTTGATAAATTGTCATATTAGTACAAAGGGGGAGATGTTGCATCCTTTTAAAGTATGTACACTAGGGGCACCACATCTCCTATGGGGTCTCCAAAGAGTTGAAGCTTGCTCTTCAAAATATGCAAGCCATGGAGCAGAACCAGTGGTGTTACTGATTACCCCATTTGTAATTGATTACACATATAACCAATTATAGAAGCTCCAATCAGTTATAGATCAAACCGATTGTAAGATTTACAATCGGTTTAAAGGGAATTTTTTGGGTTTTTTTATTATCCCACCCTATTTAAGAGCGGTGCTTGGCTTTAAACCAAAAATTTCCCTCTTTTATGCTCGCATGACTCTTCTTAGGCTCCCATTCTAGGTTTTTGCTTGGTTCCTCCTTTTTTTTGGGTCTCATCCCTCAATTGATAGCGCGATTCAAGAAAATGACAAGCAAAAGGACACTACAGCTAGTGCCTTCGCTAGTGGTCCAAGTTCAAAGAGGAAAGGGAAGAGTCCCTTGGTGGAGAGCACCCCCAAACGTCGCACAAAAGGTTGAAACTTTTGACCTAGAATCTCCATTCCGTAATCCTGCTAATCAGGCTCGCTATGAGGATCTCTTTTCCACCCATGCCCTAGTTGTTGTGGAAATGAGTGTAGAACCAAAAGTTCTCTGAATGCTTCAGTTGTGTGAGTGACTCACAGCTCGTGGTTGGTCACCACTCTTTGAGTTTAAGGGACCCGTCCAAGAAGACAGGGTGAGAATTTTCTACTCAAATGTCTTCGTTGAGAATCACGTTTCTCTCACCTTCTTTACTTCGGTCAACAAGGTGCCTATTCACATCAATTCGGACTGCATTTCGAATGTGATTGGCATTATGAGGGAATTGAATAACCCCATAGATTTTCCTCCTCCATTGATGACCCTGAAAAGGCAGACATGACAGTCCGTTTATGTAGGAAGCTTGTGGCTTGGGGAAATCATCTAAAGAATAAGAAGTGTCTACCTCTCGTGAAGTTCTTTTAGCGAGTCTTTACTTACAATCTCCTGCCTACCACCAACCGCAATTAGTTGATAGTCCACATGGCGTATGTTATTGATGCCATTCTTAATGGCAAGATCGTAGAAATCCCATCTATCATCTATCACACGATGCTTAAGACCGCATTTGTTGATCGTGCCACAGGGAACATCCCCTTTCCAATCCTCATTACGAAGATCATGAAGGAGAAGGTACCCTTCAAGGCCGGTGCTACTTCTCGCTGTTGCAATCCCCCTATTACCATGGGATTTCTTAGTAAGATGGGTCTTATTGCCAAGGAAGGTGAGAAGTCCAAGTGCACCTTCAAGCTTAATCTTGCTCAGTCTGTTGTTGCTGCAAATGCTCGAGGCACCATGATGTATCTGCTTAACATCCTGGTGAGCAAGATCACTAAGGTTCTCAAGAATCAACATCGTCTCAGCACTAATTAGTAGGCGGTTGTTGCTCGGTTGTCCCGTGCCACTCCTGATGAGCCTCTCCTACTGGTTTCAGCTAGTGAGAGTGACGAAAGTGAGGACAATGAGGATAAGGATGATGAGAAATTTGCTTCATTTACAGTTGGTGATGAGGCTGGTGATGTAGAGGATGATATGCTTGGAGATGAGGGTGTGCTGGGAGAAGAAGGAGAGGAAAAAGAAGAATGAGACGAAGGAGAGAAAGGAGCAGATGATGAGGAAGATGAAGTTGATGTTAGTTCCTTTTTTGATGGAGGAGATGGGTATGTGTACTCTGAGGGTGATTGAATTGTTCTTCATCCCCTCATTAGTCAATCTATAGGTGGTTTATCCATTATTTTGCTAGATGTTTCATTTGTTTTAAACTATAGAGCTAGTTGGACTCTCTTTTGTTGACATGATGTAATTATTTTTCTAATTCAATGACATCTAGTTTCTTTTACATCTTTGTCTATTCTTGGCAAAATAGGGGAGAAATTCTCACTCAGGGGAAGTGTGTTATGTGCCTATGAGGTACTTATATTTGAAGGGGAAGTGTGTTATGTGTCTATGAGGTACTTATATTAGAGAGCCAATCTTGATGGGTTGCTCCTTCTTGAGCACAATGTGACTATCAAACCCACATTTCTTCTCAAGGGTTTAGACAACACTTAGTTTCTTCCACTTGAAGATTTGCCTTAGTTGGAACAAGGTGGAAAAAGGGAATGGTTCTTTTTGAGTATTGATTTACCTATCTAAGGTTAGAGAGATTCTCAATGGAATAGAGAGTTGAATCTCTCACAAATTTCGCAATTCAAGAGCAACAGAGTTGTGATTTTTGTTCATGACCATTACGTTGCTCATTTAAGTTCTTCTCTTTATATATTGGATGGAAATGATTCATCTCCATTGGATTAGAACCTTCCCAAATGGTCAAAAGATCTCACACATTGATTATAAACTATTTTTTAAAGTTTAGACCATTATACAGTGTTTTCATAACTTTGGATCGATCCAGGATTGATCCAGGTGCAAAAACACTCAGAACCTACAACCTGAGAGTTATTGGATCGATCCAAATAATTTGGATTGATGTGGATCGATCCAAATCCCCTGTATTGCCTTCTAAAACCTTAGAAATGCTACAAAAGACTTTAGATCACCCCTCCAAGGTTCGGGAAGGTCCTAAGACCTTTAGTACCCTCTTTGGACCCTTGGTTCACCTTGACTACATCACTTTACCTTATTTACCTTGTGAAAGCTTGAAGTGAGTAGTGGATCCTTCAGGATGACTCGTATGCTCCCAATTTACTCTCTTGAGGTTTTCTTGGAGCTTGATGATGATCTTCATGAGGCTTGGACTCAAGAACCTCCTAGACTCTAACATGACTCAACTCATGTCCTAGTATATGCAATACATGTATTTTACAGATCATGGAATTAACAATACATTACATTTACAAAAAACACTTATTCACTGCACATTCTAGCATCACACTGCACTTTACTATTTATATATCCATCTACAATGATCTTAAGGCATAAGGAAGGTATATGTTTTTGTGATGCAGGTATAAGGGCTATAACAAGGTGCTCAAGCTATCAAAAGTTATATATATTTTTTCTATTATTAAACAGTCCTTGTTTTTATGTAATTGGGTTTAGGGTTTGTAGATGGTAAAATCTTATTTTTAGAGGTTTTGTCATGGAATTGAAAAGGGGGAGATTGTTGAGTCATATGTGTATTGTTAATCCCATGGTCAAAACTCTCATTTATCTTATATATGTCTTGTGAATGTCCATGCTGTGTTAAGAAGAAGACTAAGTGGAGATGCCTAAGTGGACCAAAGACATGAAGCCCCAAGAGCTTGATGCTTGTTTCAAAATCCCGGAGATTCAAAGGTATAAATCATGCATGCATCATGGGAGGTTTTGAGTGTGAGTGTACCTAAATCATTCATCATTTCATGCACAATCCATCTCAAAAATCCCAAGGTATCAGCCCTATGGAAGGGCAATTAAGTTGGACAAACCAAGTGCAAGAACAACAAGACAAATCAATTACCTAATCTGTAATCAGTTTTACCTCAAACCAATTACAAAAGCTACAATCGGTTTAGGCACTGTCTGAGATAAAAAAATTTGGTCCCGAACACTTAACTTGATGTTTGCAATCAATTATAAAAAATTGGTTACAATGCCCATAATTTTGGGTGTAATCGGTTGTAAGATTTACAACCGATTACAAGTGTAACTGATAACAAATCTTACATTTGGTTTCAAGTGTGGGAAAACAAAATTTTTAGAACCCCGTTTTTGAATCTGTGGCTAAGTTCTTTTATCCATTTTTAAAGATTCCAATCCGACATTGGAGAGAGGTCTACGACCTTTATAAAAGGGAAACTTTCCCTTTAGGGCAATGATTTCACGTAGTTTAGAGAGTGTTGAAACCCTTGCCAAAAGTGAGTCTCATTCTTGAGAACACTTTCTCTCTCACTGTTTTGAGCTAAAAAGAACTTCCCATAAGCTACATACTACTCTCTAGTCTTCTCTTCTAAACTATCAAGTTTCTATATATTGAGAGGAGACCTTTGTGGATTGTCCCAAGTAGAAACCCTTGTTTAGCTAAGCTCACGGAGCACAGGTGCCAAAGCTTGAAGTGGTGTGAGTGTACTAAGACATACTAGCTCTACAAGTAGCACTCTTACTTTATGCAAACAGTAGCATCAACCAAATTGTGGTAATATTTGTTTTCTCTTGCATTCATTATCTTATTGTCTTGCTTCCGCCAGAGACACTGGAAGTCGACAACTCACCGGAGACATCGAGTGTATTGTGTTGCTTGCTTTGTGCAAGTAGTGTAGGTTTTGTATATTTTTGACCTAGGTTGTATTTATAATCTAAGTGAAATATACTTAAGCTCAACAGTGAGTTTTAGAAGAGTGGATGTAGGCTATCGTGCCAAACCACTATAAATCTCTTATTGTGGATTATGTGTGCTTGCTTGTCTCTTTACTTACTTGCCTATTACTACTCTTGCACTCTACATGTTTGACAATATTCTTGAGTAGACACATTGTAGCACACACATACTTGGACTAATTTGAAAAAAAATTAAAATTTATTTGAAATCAATTCCAACAACTTTGGAAAATGGTAAAATAAATTTGATATCCTATTCACCCCCTCTAGGATAGCCTATTAGGCATTTCAAGTACAGTAACAAGTAGTATTCCTTTAACCTTGATGGATAGTTAGAAATGGAGCGCACCGGAAAATCAATGTTGGTGTAGGGTCTTTTTCATGGATGGCATAGAGAAATGTGTTACAAGTTTTCAAGTGGCAGGCGATGGTGAGGAGGCTCCTGTGATTAGATTGAATGGATCAAGGTCCTTTTCTGGGGTTGGCTAGGCAAGTTTACTTGAGGTAGTTACACATGTATTGTCCGTGATTGAGTCGGATGGTGTCAAGATCAAATTGACTTAGTGCTGTGTATAGCAGTGATTCTTAAAGGCCACAAAATTGTTTGTGGTGTTTGCAAACGGGTTGATTCAAGTTCGAGGTGGAGGTCCATTTTAGATATATGGCGCAAGGTTCATTAAGGATGGGTGCAAATGATTTTTCAAGGTGGGTTCTGGGGTGAGAGCCTAGGTGGAGTGTGGTGCACATATCACAAAGTTGATGTGATGGAGTACAAAACTTTGATACCAAATTTGATGTAGTACAATGGGAAAGATACCAAAACTTAATGTAGGATATCTCAAGAGGTTCAAATACTGATTACAGTTCAAGTACAAAAGCAAATAAATCATGAATTCAAAGTTTAGAACTTCAAGTAGCTACAAAATAAGAAAAAACAGAGAATAGAATAATATAATTAAATTTAGAAGAATATAAAATGCAAAGAAAAAGAAAAGGACCCAAAATGGTATTTTTATAATTTTGGATAGAAAGTCCAAAAATTACCAAAATACCCCTTTGACATGTTAGAAATTTCTGAAAATTTCCAAATCAGTAGTGTAAAGTTCATAGGGTCTATAGTTAAAATTTCGTGGAAATCCAATAATATTTGATTTAGGAAATTATTTAAAACTTGGTCTACACGAAACTTGAACAGAAAAACACCCAAAACCAGTATACATAACTTAAATTTAAAGAGGTCAAAACGAAGATAAGAAAGATTATAGGAGAAGAGAAAGAAAAAGAGAGAAGCAAAAGAAGATAAGAGAGATACTTGGGAGAAAAGTGGTGAGAGAGAGTGAGGGTGAGAGGTACTCACATGTGCACCTTGGTGTGCTATAACCCATATGGATAGAAATGGGAGTCTAGGAGATGGCATCAGCTCTTGGAGAGAACATGGCCATAACAACACCTTGGAAAACACCCAATAATTCAACCCAATTCTTAAAATTCTTTATTGTATTAATCTAGGGGAGGGGTGCCTTTAAATAGGCTTACAACTTAGAGAGTACAAAATTATAAGCTTGCTAAACAGTAAACACTTAAACTTGGAGACTAAATATTACTTAAACTTTCCTAATTTAAAAACTACTACAACTTTAAACTTTTTGCCTAAGACATACTAAAATCAAAACCCTCTAAAACATGACTTTCCCAAAGTCTAAAATTACTAAAAATTAAAACTTTCTAAAAACATTATTCTCATTTTTCAGTGATACCCCCTAGTAATTTGGTCCTAACTTTTCCAAATCACTTTAAAATTGTGCAATCTTGGTCTTGTTAGAAAGATAACTGAATAACTTATTTGATGACACTAAAATAAGCCAAAAGGACACGTTTTGACATTTAAAAAAGTGTTAAAACTTTTTCAAACCCAAAAATATAAACTACTACTTAAAACTTATCTAATGACATTTAGTTTTAACCTTAAACCCAAAAATCTAAACTACTCATGGAACTATTTGTCTTATTACAAAATAGCCACTTACAAAATTTGAAATAACCCCACATAAGATGTAAATTTAAATATGGCCTTCTTATGTGAGGGCGCAGACATAAGTCACATAATGTTGTATGCATCATGATATCTTGACAAACATGTGGGTAAAGGCAAGGTTCAACGAAAAGTCTTCAAAAGTTTGATTGTTGAGGGTGTCTTTATGTCCAATTAAAAGGGTCAGAAAATATCAAGGTTTGGGGCATGTGTTGGATATGGTCACAAAATAGAAGAAGTATCATCAACAGACACTGAAGGAAAACACCATGGAAGATCCATCAGCCTCCAAGTGGGAGATTGTTGGGAATGAAAACAGATGTGGAAAGAAGCCCAAGAAGAGTCATAAACCAGATCTATCTGACCAAAACAGACGGATCGATCTCGTTGTCTTTGGTATTGTAGAGGAAGGCGACAAGAAGAGACTCAGATCGATTTTACCGTTTTGGGTGTATTGATTATGTGGCGGGAAAAGCTAGGAAAGATTTAAAAGGTGCGTGGGAAAGTGGGATTGTACTCTAAGTCGACTTCTAGGTTCTATATAAGGTTGATATGGTCATTTAGGGTAATAATACGAGGTTTGTAACTAAGAGAAAAAGGTTACTCTAGGGTTTTTCATTGAAGAGGTTGTTTCAAGGTGAGGAAAACTATTTCTTCCTTAGGTTGTGAGAGATGTTAGAGAAAGGGTTTTATCTTAGGGTTTTGTGCTGGGATAGAGTGTGTGTGAGTGATGATGAAGCTTGTAATCTTCCATTATAGTGAAATTGTTTATGTGCGGCTTCGTTCTTTTTCCACGGTTTTGGAGTTTTCCACTTAAATATTTGTGTTGTGTTTTCTTGTTTGTTAACTTGTGATTCCGCATTTATTACTGCATCCCAATGAGCTCGCATCAAGAGGGTCTAGATCCTAAAGCAATTGAACTATTTACCTAAAAATCTTATGAACTAATTAATTCAAATAGAATCTTTGTTTGTTTTCTAAAACTAATATATAACCACATCATTAAAAAGGTTGGTAGCTACTCCAAGTCATCATGGGATGTTTCCCATGATGGATAAATCCCTTTCCAGAGGAATCTATGGATTGTATTTTTGCTTAGCCCAACTGGTTTGTACAGCTCATACTTTTGCTTAGTTGGAATAAAATCTCCTACCTTATTTATCAAGGGAATCTATGCATCGTGCGAAATTCAAGGCTTACACACCTTTCTATAATATTTTCATTCTTCAGTAAACTCTTAGATCCTTACCATCAATGCATTTAATATGATTTAAGTGTCTTATGTTTCCTCTCACTGTTTTGGCAACTTTGGAGACCCTTGTCTAAGCATCGTCAACAACTAACTTATGATACAAATCATCATACGCCTTAAATCTAACCTTGATTATTGCATTCTTAGCTCCTTAGCACTAAATAACTTTCTAAAATCTTTCTCCTTACGAAAAAACCTCATAACTGTAATGATCATTTGAACTTTATCTTTCCAGTATCAAGTTCCTTTCGATGAATTTTTCTTTCCATCTAAGACTCTCCAAAGAATTTTTTTTAATAAAGTTGGCTATCTTATTTTCCTTTATAGTGAGAAAAGCCTATCTGGTTCCTATTTGTTTAACTCTCAAAAGTCCCTAAATTTTTTATTTTTGAAGAATGTGTTTGCATGAGATTAGATGTGATGGAAAATTTTAGGATTGCATTTTAGGACTCATTTAAATCTTCATCCTCCAGAAGTCGCACATCCTTAAGTTTCTTACCCTATGTGCCCATTCATCTCTTCCTATAACATAAGAATTCCTTGAATTAATGTATTCATGTTTTACCAACAATTGTTTTTAACATTTTCATCTAATAACGCTAAGGTGCATTTGTACTAATTAAGTTAATTATCTCCTTTTGGACTAGTTTAATTTATATTATCATCACATATTCTTAGTATCTACAATTTCATCATTTAGATTTTTATTTTTATTTTCAGTGATTATGTAAATATACCTAATGAAAATCATATTATGATATATAAACATGAAAGGAAAAAAGTCTCAAATCTATTTTAATCATTTAAAAAATCTAAAATAAAAGTGGAGTCACACATTTAGTGGTAATTTATGAAAGAAAAAGGTATATAAAAGTATTATTTCTAGAACCTTAAATAATCCAAAAAGGCTAAAAGTGGGAATTCCTATTTTGTGACATTAAACTTACAAAGAGAAGAAGATAGAGGAAAGGCATTAAGACGATAGCTTATCATGGTTAACTAAGCTTTCTAACAAGATCATTAGAACTAAAAAATTGCAAGACATGAAACTAGAGTGTTTAAAAACTAATTGGATTTATGCTTGGGATATCAACAATTGAAGTTATTTTTCTACTTCGACAATTGATGGAAAAGTATAGAGAGAAGTTAAAGATTTTCACATAAAGATCTTTACATAATCTTTATTGACATAAAAAAAGACATATGATAGAGACTAAGAGAGATCATTTGGTGGGTTTTAGATAAGAAATGGTCCGAATATATATATATATATATATATATATATATATATATATATATGTTTGAGAGATAAATAGTTTTATGACAAATGAGAGAGAGACAAGTGAGTTTGTGATCAGAA
>JAOXJP010120652.1:0-13329 GCA_025762735.1 Platanus orientalis | reverse complement strand
CCCACCTCTACATGCCATAGTTCGGCGTTACACTACCAATAGAAATAGAAGACAATCGCACCCCCCAATTAGCAATCTCATCTCATCAGCCAATACACCCGAGGAACATGGACAAGAGTGATTCCCAAAGAGAGCACCAATTCCCTAATCTCATATATATAATGGGCAAACTTCCATGGTCCATCTCCTTCCCCAAACCCCACCCAATGACCACCACTAAATTCTCCTCAACACTACAACCCCAAACCCCCTTGCTTTTGAGCTCACATAATCCCACGAGAAGACCAATAACCTCCACTTTTGTGGAATCACTATAGCCTAATGGGCCATCAATAACACGGATCACATTACTACAATAATCCCTAAACTCACACCCAAACCTGTACTTCCCTAGGTCATAAGATTGAGATTCATTGTCATGAAAAAAGATTTTGAGGAGAATCTAACCGAAGATTTAAGGGTCCAAATCTTTTGATCATTGAATGAATTATAAATAAACACCTCCCTAAGGTGAGAGGAAATTTGCCAAGAAATCAAAGAGATCCCTTGCAAAAACTAGATTCCAAGATAGATTGGATGGAGAGTTTGAAATAATATTAGAGATCAAAGCATCTTTGTTAACAAAGATACAAAATAATCTAGGAAAAGAGGAGTAGAGACATTGGTCCCCCCACCAAAGATTCTTCCAAAATTTAATAGATCTACCATCTCCTAGAATAAAGTGGACATTGGGAGAAAACAATGGAAAACGAGATAATGTTTTTCCATATTAAGGACATAGACGGGGTAGGACTTGATGTGACATGCCAACCATTAATGTTTAGCTCATATTTATTGAAGATTGTGGAATGCAATAAGCTGCCCCATTTGGTGGAGAACTTCCAAAGCCACTTTCCAAGAAGGGCCAAGTTCCTTTCTTTAATATGTTCAATAATTAATCCTCCCAAAGTTTTCGTCTTGCATACATCCTCCCATTTCACCTAATGATCCTTATTTTCTATTCCACCCTCCCATGAAAAATCTCACCGACTCTTCTCCAATAAATAAATAATCTTTTTGGGCATCTTGAACAGCAACATATAGTACTCCAGGACATTCGACATTGCCACTTTAATTAGAGTTGTCCACTTATCCTTCTTCTTAAGGATATGTATGATTTTTTCTAGCATGCCATTTTCTTATGCATCCTTTCCACCATAGGATCCCAAAATGAATAGGATTTAGGATAGCCTCCTAAAGGGAGTCCCAGATATTACAAGGCTAGTGTTCTACTTTACAACTCAGAATTCTAACAAAACTAGAAATCTCTCCTTCATCAACTCCAATACCCGCCATACTAGACTTAGAAAGGTTCACCTTAAGACTAGAGATGGTCTCAAGATCAACAAAATATACCTTAAGTGCATCACCTTCTCTTCTGCAACCTTTATGCAACATATAATATACAACAACAACTACAACAACAACAAGAACAACAAGAAGCAGCCTTATCCCAACTATTTGGGGCCGGTTACACGAATCCTTTTTCGCCATTCTGCTCTATTTAGGGCCATATTTGCCATTAAATTGCAAGCTGCCATGTTCCTCCTTACTACTTTCACCCAGGTCAATTTTGGTCTTCCTCTAATCCTTCTAGCGCCTTTAACTTGCATTGTCTCACTCTTCCTCAATGGCACAGTCATTGGTCTTCGTTGCACATGACCAAACCTTCTTAATCGACTTTCCCTCATTTTATCACCTATTGGTGCTGCACTCAAGCTTCCACGAATGGATTCATTCGTAATTCTACCTTTCTAGTCTTGCCACTCATCCATCTCAACATTCTCATTTTAGCCACACTCATTTTATGAACGTGTTGTTTGTTGGTTGCCCAACATTCTGCTCCATACAACATATCTGGTCTTATGGTTGTCTTATCAAATTTTCCCTTCAATTTTAGTGTATTCGTCTATCACACAACACTCTAGAAGCACCTCTCCACTTCAACCATCCCGCTCTAATTCTATGAGCAACATATAGTATCATCAGCAAACCAAAAATGAGATATATAGAAACCATAGCCTCTAATTGGAAACCCTTCGATTAGGGAGCTAGATATAGCTTTGGACATCAATGTACTAAAAGAATCCATTACAAGGGTGAATAAAAAAGGGGATAGGGGATCACCTTTCCTTACCCATGGGAAGAACCAAAGAACTCTTGGATGATTAATTAAGCATAATAGAGAAATGAACATGATCCATGATCCCAAAATCCAAGTGATCCATTTGGCTCCAAAACCTTTCTTTTTAAGAACCTATAAGAGGAAATCCTAGCCAACCCAGCTATAAGCTTTTTTCAATTCGATTTGACAAACCAAACAAGATGACTTGGATTTTCTTATGGCATCTACACTTTCGTTAGCAATGAGGATTCCATCCATAATTTGCCGACCTAACACGAAAGCTCCTTGGGTTTTTAGAGACCACCTTGTCCATAACTCCATGCATTTTCATTGATAAAACTTTGGCAATATTTTTGTAGAGGCTGCTTACTAGGCTACTGGGACAAAAGTCTGAGATATCCTTGGCCTCCTCCTTCTTTGGAATGAGAACAATGAACATTGACCCCTTGTTTATCTATCTCCTTTGAAAAAAATCAGCAAATACCTTCATCAAGTCTTATTTGAGGATGTCCCAACATTCTTGATAAAATAACATAGAAAAGCTATCAGGCCCTGGAGACTTGTCTTTTTCCATGTTAAAAATAACATCTTTTCCCTCTTAGGAAAAAAAATGCCTCAAGAGATCTCACTGCTTCATCCAAAGAATTAGATAATAAGTTTTCAATGATGGGTCTATCCTTGCCCTCCTTAGCATAAAGATTGGAAATAACTGATTGCTTCATACTTATTTGTGTCAAAATCCTCCACCTCTACACCTTGAATGCACAGTCTGGATATTATACTCTTCCTTTTTTTACCTCTTGCAACTTTATGGAAAAACTTAGAATTCCTATCACCCTCTATTAACCACTTACACTTGGCTTGTAAGGCTCCAATGAATTTCTTCACACCTTAGCACCATTGCCATGTTTGCTAGAAGATCCAAACATTTATCAACCAAATCCGAAGGGAGCTACCCTTGTCCCTCATTTTTTTATTAATCAATTGGATTTCATCCCACATTTTGCTTTTATTTTCATTTAATCTCCCAAATTTTCCCTTATTCCATTCAATAAACTTCTTGTTGACATATTGAAGCTTCCTCATGAACCTAAACCTTGCCAAACCAGCCATCTCACACTCCTTCCAGCACCTACTTACACAGTCTTTAAAAGATGGATGGAGAGTCCAAATGTTTTCAAATGTTTAAGGAATAGTGCCATAGTTAATTTTTGATGTATTCAAGAGGATGGGCCAATGATCCGAGGCTAATTTTGGGGGAACCTCCTAAACAAATGATTTGTTGCAAAAAATTGAAAGCCAAACACTGACGTCATGGGTGATGGACCTTAAATATTGATGTGAACAATCTCAAAAAGCAAAGTACTTCTATTTCTATGAAAAGAATAAGAAGATCTACAATGTTTGGCAAGTTTACTTGTTTTTTATATCAAGGATTTATTTGAAATAAGAGACAATTGGAAGGTAGTTTTTTTTTCTTCAAAACAATCAATGACGAGTGTCCTAGACATTGATGCCAACACATAAAATTATCATGAAAACTACTATCAATTAAATAGGCCAATGAGATTAGGGATCCACAAATGGAGATTTGTCTCAGTACATTGAGGCCTCCCTTCATATGACCACTGACAAACGTCTTCCTCGTCAATAGGTCTTGAAACACAACCAGATTGATAGAATGTAATTCTACAATTCAACAAATTGGTAATACTACTCATGGAAAGAAGATTAGTGGAAATATTTGGGACATGCAACACAAAAAGGGTCATGGAAGGAGACATACAGAAAATCCTTCTTCAAAAATAGGAGAAGTTTCTATCAACACCCCCTAACTTTATCCCTATCAAAACACAATTGATATGAAGCAAAAATAGAAGACATACTAGTCATGTGGTCAGCAGCTTCTGGATCAATGATCTAAGATGTACCAAGAATGTAAGGAAAGCATGGTAGGCTAAAGAAAATGTATCTGATTGAGCAAATTGAGATGTGGAAGTGGGAGGAGAGTCCAATTATGCCACAACGCAATGCCTCAACTTCTTTAAGACTATCAAATTTAAGCTTTAGGGTTGATGTCTACCAGAAGGATTTATACTAGTATCTATAGGCGCTGGATTCGGAACTACCTCCTAATCTACCATCTCGATCAGAACCAAAAATAGAGTGCTATGGGGGATTGACTATGAAGATCCCAACACTATTCTTTGGTATTCCAGAAATGTCAACAATGTTCACATTTCAACTTATCCTTATCATCAATAGTCACACCACCTATCTATCTACCACCTCTCCACCTTCACCAGCTCTACCCCATCTTTAAGATGACAGAACAAATGCTGATCTGCAAGTATAGAAAAGGGTAACAATGCACCCCCATTACTCTCCCCATTCTGTAGATAGGTAACAATGTTTCCTGGTATGGTTCAGGTGGCAATGCCTAACACCGAGTCTGATCACATCCCTATTTTCTTGCAAAACATGGGTAAAAGCTAGGGCCCTTCCCCCCTCCAGTTTGAGCTGATGTGGTTGGAGGTGGATGGGTTCAAGGAGAAGGTGAGCAATTGGTGGCAAGGATTCCATTTCAAGGGTTCTGTGGGTTTTATATTGGGGAAAAAGTCAAAAAAAACTTCAGGAGTTTATCAAAAAATGAAACAAGGAGGAATTGGGGAATGTGGCGGTTCTAAAGAACTAATGCTTGTCACAGATTTCTTCTCTTGACCTACTAGAGCAGCAAGGCCTCCTCTTAAGTGTGCTGCGGAGTGAGAGAGAGGTGCTTCAAAAGAAGGTCAACTATTGGATTTGGATGGAGGAAATCAGCTGGTGCCAAAAATCTTGCGTGTCTTGGTTGAAGGAGGGGGATAGAAACACAATGTTCTTTCATAAGATGACAAATTTTTGTTCCAAAGTTAACCTCATTAAGAGACTTGAAAGGCGGGGCCAGTGCGTCACAGGGAGATCAGATATTGCCAACATGATTTCTTCATTCTAAAGAGAGCTTTTCACCGATCTAATCCCCATTTGCTTGAATTTAAGAGGCTTAAATCTGCGGGTCATTTTTGAAGAGCAAAGCGGATGGATTGAAAGACCCATCTCTGTGGGGGAAGTCAAAGAAGCATTAAGCTTCCTAAAGGAAGACAAGGCTCCTGGGCATGACGGTTTTCCGGTCAAGTTCTTAAAGGTGTTTTGGGAGGTGAAAAAAGGAGAAATCATGGGGGCTTGTACAAGTTTTTTCAGAATGCGTCTCTTTGCCGGAGTGCGAACGCTACCTTTCTTACGCTGATCCCTAAGTCAAGGGGAGCTGAGGAGTCGAAGGATTTCAGGCCCATTAGCCTTTTGGGATGCTTCTATAAGTTGCTTGCTAAAGTTTTATCCAAGAGATTGGAGGGGGTCCATTATCTCGGCTTCACAAAGTGCTTATGTTCGTAGGAGGCAGATTTGCAATTGTTCTCTCCTAGCAAACAAGTGCATTGATGAGTGGATGTGGAATGAGCAGTCCAGGATTGTGGTTCAGTTGGACATGGAGAAAGCTTACGGTCATGTGCATTGGGAGCTCCCCTTGGACCTATTGCGCGGTATGGGTTTCAGTGAGGTTTGATGCAATTGGATTAGAACTTGCATTTCTTTTGTCTCCATTTCTGTCTTGCTAAACGGCCCTTCGGAAGACTTCTTCAGATCGTTAAGGGGTCTTAGACAAGGCGACCCCCTTTCCCCGTTTCTCTTCAACATTGTGATAGAAACTTTAAGCTGCTTGGTTTCCGTGGCTGAGAGGGTGGGGCTTCTACAAGGTTGTTAGTTGGGAACTGAGGGCCCGTCTATCCTGTTGATCCAATACGTGGATGATTCCTTGCTCTTCTTAAAGCTAGACATAGAGCAAATTAAAAACTTGAGGGGTATCTTGCTCATGTTTGAAGCGGCTTTGGGGATTCGGGTCAACCTTCAAAAAATGAAAATGTTTGGAGTGGGTCATTTGCCCTTAATCATCACTATGGCTGATTGCTTCAGATGTTTGAGAGTTGATCTTCCTTCCTCTCATCTTGGTCTGCCCCTTGGGGCTAAGTTTAAAGCCTCGATTATATAGGATCCAGTCATCGAGCGTGTGGACAAGCGTCTCATGTCGTGGAAAGGAAGACTCTTATTGACAGGGGGTAAGGTGGTTCTGCTCAACAGTGTGCTTGCAAACCTTCGATTATACTTCTTGTCTCTTTTTCTATTGCTAAGAGTAGTTGAAAAGAAGCTGGACAAAAGAAGAAGGGACTTCTTATGGGATGATTTTGATGGAGCAAAAAAATTTCATTTGGTGGGCTGGTGGAAGGTGTGTAGGCCCAAAGAAGAGGGGCAGTTTGGGGCGTAGGTCTCTACGGGTGATGAACAAGGCCTTATTGCGTAAGTGGCTTTGGTGGTTTGGGAGTGAACCTTAGGAGCTGTGGAGGAAAGCCATTGAGGCTAAGCACGGGCTGAGTCTTCTGGGTTAGGCCAGTGGCACCCTTGTTGGTTCACACAGAAGGGGGCTGTGGAAGAATATTGTGAGTGGGTACGCCGATTTCCTTTCGTACATCGCTTTTCATGCTGGAAAAGGGGATTGGATCAGATTATGGTACGATCGGTGGTGCGATTCTAATCCTCTTCATGTTGAGTTCCCCAAGTTATTCCCTCTCTTAAGAGCTAAGGACGGGTCTGTTGCTTTCCATAGAGTGTGGGAAGGGTCTGAGTGGGGTTGAAATCTTTGTATGAGAAGAGCGTTCAATGATTGGGAGTTTGATGACATTGGACAGCTCTTGGAATGTATTTCGAAGGCGTGTCCGAACATGCCTCTTGAGGAAGATGAATGGAGCTGGTGCCTTGATAATAGCGGTCAATTCATAAGTAGATCTGCCTACGAGTCTCTATCTCAAGGGGGCGTAAGAGACTTCCCTTCTCAGTTGATCTGGACTCCTCTACTTCCGTCCAAAGCTGCTTTCCGCCTCTGGTTGATTTTTTAGGACAATGTTCTTACGTTGGACAACCTAATCGCCAAAGGTTTCTCCATGCTCAATCGTTGCATCATGTGCTTTTGCGGATCAGGAGATTGGCAGCCATTTATTCATTCATTGTCCAGCTGCTACTTCTATTTGGGTTTTCTTCTTGCGTCGTTTCCAGTTGCCTTGGGTCAAGCCTAGTTCTATGAATTCTAGCTTGGAGCCATCCTCGAGTGGGCCTTTCACAGCATGGTAGTTTCATTTGGAAAACCTTTCCAACGTTGATCCGTTGGACGATTTGGAAGGAGCGTAACGCTCGCATTTTCGATGGGGCTGGTGAGGATTTCGTTAGGCTTTCTAAAACAGTCCTTTCAGTTCTTGCAGAGTGGCTTAATCATTTTCCCCTTTTTAGGGGGGGGGGTGAGGCAGTTTCAATGGTTTTTGGAGTGGGATAACCTTGTATTTGGCTGAGGCCTCTTCTTTGTTTTTGGTTTGGGTGGGCGGCATTTCTCATGCTGCCCCATCCTCTTTTTGATTATTAATAAACTTCCTTATCAATCAAAAGAAAAACAAAAGAAGAGAGAGGAAGATAGGAGTAAACTTGGTTCAAGGATGTGAGAGGCTCTTTGCCTAAAATCTGTAGACAGACCTGATCATATTCCAGATTAAGGCCTGTAAGCAATTCAAAATTCCCGTTTCTTTCAATCATCTTCATTTTGGAAGTATCACTAGGACATTTAGCCTGATAATCCTGGTAATGATCTAGATCTTCCCACATTCACCTCAATGTAGAGAAGTAGGAAGACAGAGACTTATCTTCTTGTTTCAACTGATAAATACCAAGTAGCAACTGATAAATCTTAGTAGTATTCCCAACCTGTGAATAGGTTTTAGCTATTGCATCCCGAAACTCCTTGGAAGTTATTAAAACCAAGAATCCACTACTAATATTAGGCTGCATGGAATTCAATGACCATGACGTAATGGTAGAATTTTTGGCATCCCACTTGTCATAAGTAGAATCTTTAGGATCTGGCACTGTAGTACGTCAAGTAACCCATCTTTCTTTTTCCTCTTATGAACAACATGGCAGACTGGGACCATGCTAAGTAATTTTTTCATCAAGCTTGGCCGTTGTTATATGAAGATTTGGGTTGTCCATGTTAAGCCCTAATTACACTAGTACTACTAGGAGTTGATGAAACCTTGGAGCCTTGAGTAAAGTCAGAAATGGATAAGCTCTACCATGCTGCCTTCAAACACTACAAACTGGTATATTGGAGGCTGCAATACTACTATTGATCTCCACAAATCAAAGGTTTCGTGATCAACAAAATTACACTGTCATATACCCACATAAACACAAGGTACACAGCGATCATCCTATGATCCTATCTCCCACAAGATCCAATGGTAAATTGCACCAATATAAGGTTACACAACCCTAACTATTGCAAACCAGCACCATACACAGCATCCACATCCCGTGGGAGTTCCAAACAATGTAATATAATACCACACTTATGGCAAGAGACATAACACGGTCCGTAGTCCGTACATATACTGCATTACAATTTTTGTAGCAAGAAAAACCCAAAAAAGGGAGAAAACCAGGCCATGCAGTATAGTGAACTAGAAAATCGGTGAGGATTTTATACGCCGACCCCTAACCTGCACCGTGTCTGCCAATGGTCAAGCGGGTGAAAACATCAGCGCCGAAAGTGATTTTCACTTTTTGGAGAGTGTGTAAAACACTTTTGATGCTGATGTGGCCCCCCGTTGACTTAGGGGTTTTTGTATGCCGAGCGTAGAAAAACCTTGCCGCTAGAAAATTCATCATCGAAGTCTCCACACTTATTGGAATCACTTAAAACAAGATTCCATAGAGCCACATCATCATCATAAAAAATAAAAACAAAAACAAATCGCACCAAACAGTAGTAAACAACATAATTAGAAAATCCCAAGATGATCTGTATGATTCTTCTTTTTTTTTAAAATAAAAATTAAAAAAAATTCTCGAAAAGAAAAAACACTTCCCAACCCCTAAAAGTTGTGAAAAAATGTTCATAATTACCCATAAATCATGCTCATTGAATAGAGGATTTGGCTTTTTTGCTATACCTTTTCATACGACCTGCTGATATTAGCCCTGGTTTTTGGTAGTTGTTGGAATGTTATTCTCTTGTGGATCGATTTGGTCAAGCTCTGGTACATGTAATTGTCATAATTGCAGTAGATTAGGTAAAGAAGAAGAAGAAGAAGAAGAAGAAGAAGAAGAAGATAAATAAATGTAATGGCAGACATTTTCTTTTGGAAGGATATGGAAAGAACCCTTGATGGATAGGTATCCAATTATCTTCAACCTGGCTGTAAACAAGGAAGCTAAGGGGTCAAACTATGCGGTATGGGATCAGGGGTTGATGGCTTGGTAGCCCCTTCTATGAAGACCTCTGAATGATTGGGAAATCCTAGCCATAGGAACCATTCAGCAAGAAGAGGACAGTAGGATTTGGACTTGGCACCCCAGCGGTGTCTTTTTGGTTAGATTCTGTTTTGACATGTGATTTTCTTAGAGCATTGAAGGCTTCCCTTGGAAACCAGTTTTATTCTCTCAAAGTCCCCACCAAGGAGCAATTCTTCACAAGGACAGCGGTTCTGGGAAAGATCTCAATGGTGGATAGCATAATTATGAGGGCCTTACAGTTTCCCAATATTTGTCTCCTATGCATGTGCAATGGAGAATGCTTCTCATGACCAAACCCCTTGTACGTTTGAGGTCTGGTCATTGGTGATTGCAGATTTTTGGCATCCATTGACTTTTCCATTAATGTCTTCATTTTTGTTTTTATTCTGCTTATGTTAAGTTGGTCTTCATTTTCCAAGATAACTTCTTTTTTTTTTTGGGGGGGGGTATTATGCTGCTATACCGATCTGAACTCTGAATTGCTTTGAATTGAATTTTATGTGGCTTATCTAGGAAAAAAGGAAAAATGAAAGAGTTGATTTTCTGTTCTTGCAAAATGGGGTTTTTGGTGATAGTGTCTGAAGTATATTTGGCCTATTTTTTGCATTTCCAATTTTTTACTTCTAGATAATTGGAGTTTATTGTTTTGATGCTGCAGTTCATTGGCACTCCACATTGGATGGCTCCAGAAGTTATCCAGGAAAACCGCTATGATGGAAAGGTAAAAGATTCATTGGTTGGGTGTAGACAGGCTGCTTTTCTTTTGATTCTTTACACTCTTCTCATGAAACCTGTGTTACTTCACATTGTAAAATGAACAAAAGCACATGGGTAGCATGTATGTTTGCAATCCAAAATTTATTCATGTGCATTTTCAAATGGAAAAAAACACCACCTATTATTTCTAATTGTTCGAAACACATGAATTTATGCTTTTTTTTTTAATTTTTTGGGTGGGGGGAATGGGTTCCTGATAAAATGTGGTTAAGAAAGCCCTAGTTATTATTTTAGTGTGCAAATTAGAAGCACTAGCCATAATGTCTGTATGTAATGCAAAGTAGGGCTCCAATGATGTGAATGCAAGATTTAAAACTTGAACCCTGACTTTGACATAATATGTTTCCCAAATTGGAATGGTTCAAAACTTGGTCACTCTGATGAACTGTTTGAATTTTTCATGATCCTTTCTTTTACTTAAGAGTTCTGAAATGACAAATTCTCGTGCAAAATTCTGGAAATCTTGCAATATATTATTCATGTTTCAATTAAATTTCTAGGCAGGCCACCTTTACTATTGGGTTTTGCAAGTATTTTTACTGCTATCAAGTCACATTAACATGTATTTACAATTCAACATTTTTTTTCCAGGTAGATGTGTGGGCTCTTGGTGTTTCTGCAATTGAAATGGCTGAGGTGTGTTTGTTCAGTACCTAAATTGATCAGCTATTCCTTACATGAATTTCTGCTCCTTCATTTGTTGTATTTTGAGGTTACTAATATTGTGGTCTGTCTGTATTAACCGACCAGATTATTAATTTGTGCATCTATGAGCTTCACCATGCTCAACACATATTGTTGATACCTGATACATGCTCTTTTTTTTATTATATTTCAGGGACTCCCACCAAGATCAACTGTGCATCCAATGAGAGTTAGTACATGCACTTGATTGTTGTTAAGTATTTTATTTTCATTTTTTTCTTCATAATGACTACTTCATTTGTTTCATACTCTCTTTGGAACTCTGGTGTCATAGTACCGTGGCAGTGTTTTACATTCTGGTACTTATAATGTCAAATTGGTATTTCTTCAAACTGCTTGATGCTTTCAATGGGTTGAAATAAAATGTAAAACATCATTAAGGTGGGTACACGTGAGAGAAACAAACCCAAAGCCTTACGAACTTCATATACCTGGACTCTTCGTAGGTATAATTTGTGCTCCAGTACTCATCCCCGGTGTATTTATCTGATGGTGTGCACAAGTATCAAACACAGAGGATTGAGTTTGACTAATTCACTAAAAGCAAGGAAGAGTATGAAATAATCTAAAAGCTCATGATAGACTCTTCCTTCAGATGTTTCAGGGTTTAATGTCCAAGTTGGCCATTTCTTTTTTTATTTTTATTTTTAAAGATAAGGAATTTATTAAGAAATGAAGAGAGCAAAATTCAGATACAAGAAAGAAGCCAAAAGCATGAGAAATGCCTAGGCAAAGAAGAAGCAAGAACAAATACAACTAGGCCTTGGCCTACTCCGCTCCCTTATGGGCAAAATCATTGAGTCCCAATTAAAAAACCAAGTTCTATACTGGATATTACTGAATCTTGAAGCTGCATCTAACCTGTTGAAGATCTTAGAATGCATAAAATTTCACCAACTTCGCAGAAGGGGTTGAATGGCCTTTAAAAATTCGCTGGTTATGCTCTTCTCATATAGTCCAGCAAATCGCTTGGGGCACAAGCTTCCAAGTCTCCAAACCGAGTTGATTAAGATTGGTGAACTCTTAATGATGCCAGCTACTAAAGAGGGTTCTCATAGAATCCAGATGAGTCCAGCTGACTTTGAAGCGCACCACCATTTAATCCCAAAGGTTAGTTGCAATCCGGCAGTGCAGAAAAAGATGTCTTGATGATTATCAATGCCACACATGCAACATCTATTAGGGGTGATAAATCCTCTTCAAATGAGATTGTCCATTGTTGGACAACAATCTCACCATAATAACCACATCAAAAAGGATATCTTCGATGGCACAAACTTGTTTCAAACGAACTTGGTTGGAAAGAAATAAGAGTCAGAGTGGGATGACCTCTGATAAAGAGACTTCATAGAGAATCCTTTCTCCTCATCAAGCATCTACACTTATTCATCCTTTGATTCACCATCCCCAAGATTATATCCATCCAAGATCAACATTAGGTTGCCCATGTCATCCACCTCCTAATCATTGAGATTCTGCCTTAGGTGCATATCCCAAGAGAAAAATGCTCTTGTTCTGATCATGTGACCTTTCACCATTCCTTTTTTACGCTGGGAAATATGGAAGAAGTTTGGGAACAACTATCTCAAAAGGTTCATAAGAGCACCACCTATCAATCCAAAATTGCCCCTTCTTACCATTGTTAACTTTATATCAAATAAATCTCTGGAAGACTGCCATCCTTTATAGATGCTATTCCAAAGGCTACAGCCCAAGACCCTCTAGGCTTTAAGCTTTTCTAGCCATTTTGACCTTCACTGTATTTAGCTGCTATTACCCTTTTCCAAAGAGAGTTTCTCTACGTCCCAAATCTCCATCACCATTTGCTCAAAAAAGCTTTGTTCACTGTACGGATGGATCTTAGACCTCACACATTTTTTTCACTAGTTTGCAAATACTTGGCTAGCTTATTTATCTTTCTTTTGCCCTACTACCCTTGCCACAGAAATTTGCTTTGGATCTGCTCTATTCTATTTGCGACCAATGTTGGAACTACAAAGAGGGAAAGGTAATAAGAAGCAAGACTCGACAACACACTTCTTAAGAGGACTAGTTTGCCTCCTTTGGATAGATACCTTTCCTTCCAATTGAAAAGCCTCTTCTCCATCCTCTCAATGATTGTATTCCAAGTTTGATTTTAAGTCGATTTAGATCTCAAAGGGAGCCCTAGTGATGCGGGACCATACCATGTCAAGAAGAAGAAGCTAGAGGACCATGGATAGTCCTCTTTGTCAAGTCTAGTAGAGTAGTTTATTTTT
>JAOXJP010120641.1:0-13862 GCA_025762735.1 Platanus orientalis | reverse complement strand
TTTTATGGTAGTGGACCATTTCTCAAAAATGGCCCATTTCATACCATGTTCCAAAACCTATGATGCATCCAAAATTGTTAAATTATTCTTTGATGAGGTTGTTAAACTGCATGGGGTTCCTAAGTCCATAGTGTTTGATCGGGATGTCAAGTTTGTTAGTTACTTTTGGAAGACACTATGGAAGATGTTGGGTACACGCCTCCAGTTCTTGTCTGCTTACCACCCTCAGACTGATGGTCAGACTAAAGTGGTAAATAAAAGATTGGGAAGTCTTTTAAGCTATCTAGTGGGAGATCATCTTAGGTTATGGGATTATATACTACCTACAGCTGAGTTTGCATATAATAGTTCTATCAATAGGACCGCATGCATGAGTCCGTTTGAGATAGTCACTGGTTATAAACCTAGGGCTCCTGTTGACCTTATAACCATGTCTGCTACTCATAGACCTTCAAAGTCTGCATTTGCGTTTGCACATCATATCCATTCATTGCATGAAGAGATCAGAAGGCTAATTACTATTAGCAATGAGAGATATAAAGGGTCAGTTGATTCTCATCGGGTACATCGAGAGTTTCAAGGAGATCAAGTAATGGTACGACTCAGACCTGAGTGGTTCCAACCTAAAGTCACTAAAAAACTACATACACGTAGTTTTGAACCATATAAAGACTTGAAACGAGTCAGACCAAATGCTTATATTATTGGCTTGCCTTCAAATTTAGGGATTAGCTCAACATTCAATGTTAAAGACCTAGTCTATACCATTCCCCAAATTCTTCTTTTGCAGACCCATTTGTAGATCTACAGGTTCCCAATTCATAGTTCCCTCAGCCTACTCCATCACCACCACCATTGCAGTAGAAACGAGAAGAGGTCAAGGACATTTTGGATGATCAGACAGTGTCCACTAGACAAGGAGGATACCAGAAATACCTTGTCAAGTAGAAGGGCAGACCAGAGACAGACAGTTTGTGGTTGACACATGAGGAATTACAGCAGATTGATCCAGATATTCTTGAGAGGTACTGGAGTTTTATTTCGCTAGAGGCGAATCTTTCCTAGGCTGGGAGAGTTGATGATGACATTGGCCTACACGATGGAGCTTGGTAGATTTATCAAAGGAGGAGGAGATCCAGGCTAGCTTTATGGATCGATTAGAGGCGCTAGAGACTTTTTTTTTTTTTTTTTGTCTTGGAATATAATTAGGAATCGAGGTTTTTAGGTAGAATTTGAGTTTTATAAAGAGTTATTTTAAATTTTACAAGTTATATTTGGATATGGATTAGGGTTAATCATGGGTTAAATAAACCCAAACAAATACACCTTTATTTTACTTTTGAAAATTTAATAAAAATTGAGTTTGCTTTGCTCCAATGAGTAGCTGCAGATTTTCTTCAAGCTATTGTCTAGAAGTTTGACTTGGATAGGGTTTTTCCAAAGTAGTGAGGTAGTTTTCTCCATAACAGATATTTATTTTCTTCTTCTTATTCTCTTTTTTTTTTTCTTCTTTTCTTTTTTCAATCCTCTTACTGTCTATGCAATCAGCCATAATCTTTATCCATCCATCATCCTATGACCCCCTCTAAATCTCATTAATAAATTGTTGTCTATCCTAAACTGAACCTTTCTAAGCCTTAGCCTGACCTTGTCCCGGATTATCCAGCAGCCTTTAAATCTATTTTTTTTAATACCCTGTTCAGCCCTTCTTGATCCATTATTGACATTCTTTTACCTTCCCCAAAGCCCTGTTAAGCCTTAATTTTTTCCTTTTAAATTAAACTTATTTGGGTCTTTATTACATTGATTGTTTGCTGAATTTTTAAAGTCTGTACTATTTTTTTTTCATTAAATCAGATTCTGTTTTTAAGTCTTTATTTATTCCAATTTATCATTCTTGGGTCACTCCATTGTTTGAGATCTTAATTGGCCTGGAAGTGTTCGGTTTTGAGAGTAGGAATTTGGTTTATTTCGTCTCATTGCTCTGCATAATTGCCTAAATCTCTGAATGTTAAAGAATGCACCTGCAGACTGCATCACAAACAAACCTAGGTAGTTAGGTTCAGCCGTTTATAGGTTAGGTGAAAAAATAAGCAGAAGATGAAAAAAATAAAACAGAGCAAAAAGAAATTTTGAAGAGGAAGAGGCAAAGAGCAGGCGTGATTGCGTGAGGAAGAGCAGGCGATGATAATAATAAAAAAAAGCAAATAAATCAAGGGCACCAGCTCCGGCACAGGCGAGATTGAGGGCCTGAGTCGGCAGAGCAAAAAATTTAAATAAAAAAAAAAAGGGGGTTTAAACCTAAAGCTAGCCAGCAGCTCCGGCACAGGCGGCAGTCGTGAGAGCCGGCCGGCCGTCCAGGAGGCGTGAGGCATGAGCAATTTACCACCTCCAACGCTGCGCGATTCAAAGAGGAAGAGGCACTGCAACTCGTCTGCGAAAATGAAATGACAGAAGGGTGAATGGATAAAAAATGCTCACTTTAATGAATGCTAACCACTGCTTCTTGTTAGGCGGCGGGCACATCAGCGCCGAAAAGTGAATATGCATCCCCAAAAAAATGAAAATCACTTTTCAACACTGATGTGTTCGCCTCTGACAAGAAGCAGTGACGAGCGTTTGTTAAGGGAAGCGCTCATAATAAACCGATCCCATTCCTCGCCTATGCAGACGGTGAAGATTTGATGGGTTCAGTCCTTCCAAGAGCCTACAAATGGTAGTTGAGAAAAATCAAAATCTGTGGGTCGTTTGGGATCCCTATACAGATACGAATAAAAGGTTACTCTAGCCAGGTCATCAAAGTCCTGACTTTGAATGAATAGAATCTCCAGTCTCGTCCTTCCGTATCTTTGAAAAATCAAAATGTTTAGGCAGCTACGTCGTTTGTGAACCAGACCCCGAGATTTCGTGTCTGCAACCCAAGATTTCATTCTCGTTTTCATACAAACTTCTTCACCATAAATACCTTCTCACCTCTCCTCTCCTCTCACCACAACAACCCCCCCCCCCCTCTCATGGGTAAGACTCGTTCAATCCAGTCATGTCTTATCATGATATTTGTAGTGGGTCGTTTGATGTCTATCATAGGAAAGCCAAGGCCATGGACTAGTTTATTGCCACCAGAGCTTCTATCTCTTGACCTTGCCACTAGGCTTCGAGTAGACCCTGATGCAATTAGCATGGCCTCTACTGATTTTGGTAGACTTGTTCGAGTAATCCCAGCTGCAGTTCTCCATCCAATCTCTCAGGATGACATTGTTGAGCTCCTAAGATTTTCTTATGGTTCTTCTATTCCTTTCAGTGTAGCTGCTAGGGGTAGGGGTCATTCGGTTCGTGGACAAGCTATGGCTTTTAATGGTGTTGTTGTGGATATGAGATCTTTGGATAACTATGGCAATGGAAGTCGTATTAGTGTTTCTTGGAACTTGTCTTTGCCTTCTTATGTCGATGTGGGGGGAGAGCAGCTTTGGATCGATGTGTTGCATGCTACACTTGAACATGGGCTTGCACCAAGTTCTTGGACAGATTATTTGTACCTCACTGTGGGTGGAACCCTCTCTAATGGTGGAATAAGTGGACAGACCTTTCGGCATGGTCCTCAGATCAGTAATGTGTATGAGATGGACGTTGTTACTGGTATCGCACTTCTCCTCTTGCATACCCATATAACTGTTTATCCATTTCAGTTCCTAGTAGAGTAACCTTGTAGAGACCAGGGTGGCATATTTTGATCCACCCATGATCTGGGCTAGCTAATCCCATAGGCGTCTCCGGCAACGACATGTTTTTAGGAGAGACAGGGTCTCGTTCGCAAATAATCTTGTGGGCTTTAGGAGACTTACACATATTTCAAAAAAACTATTTTTTTGGTATGTGTACCTCCTGAAGCCACAAGATTACTTGTGGACAGAAGAAGATCTCAACTAGAGTGAGGAGCAAAACCGCGACGGGAGAGACCAAGGGGGTCAGCCCATAACCAGATAATATCGTTGCTAGAGGGGTTGGGTCGCTAAGGGGCTTGATCTTTTGGGTTGAGCTCGACTGTTTTGGTGGGTTTGTGTTGGGCATTTTCCAAACAAACCACCCAATTATTGTCATAGGTAAATATACTAATAAGCATCACCTCATCATCCCCTTAAGGGCCAACTAGGGATCTCCTAGGTGGGGGCAATGGTGCTGGCCCAAAGCTGTCACATTTGCATTTATTCAATTTTTAGACCTTTTGTTATAGTCTATGCAACTATTTTTTTCACTTGCAAGATAAATTGTGGTGTGTTTTGATCCAGGAAAAGGTGAGTTGGTGACCTGCTCCAAACACACAAACTCGGAGCTGTTTTATGCAGTACTTGGAGGTCTAGGCCAGTTTGGAATCATCACTAGAGCAAGAATTGCCTTGGAGCCAGCCCCAACCAGGGTATGTATATATGAACTATGAAGTGAAATGAAAATTCATATGGTAACTAGAGTCTATACTTGATGAGATCGATAGATGTTTTCTTGTTTGAGAGGGTTCCCAGCTGTTGCAGTGTTTTGTCATGGTAACCTTCTATGGTGGCTAATCTGGTCATGGGATCTTTCGTATGAAAGTTTTCTTCTTAATCTACATGTAAAATTCACAATTAACCCAAAAGCCATCAGATCGGATAAAGTCTAGATTCATGCACGCCTCCGAATCATTCATGTTTCTTCTTATGGGTACATGACAAAGTTGTTCTTGTTCTTACTCTTGTTTCTTGCTTGGGGCCCACGTACTCAACAGCTAGGCAGCCTTGGCCTAATTGACCCTTAAGTGACAGTTTCTGTTGTTCGTTCTTCACAAGGTAAAAACAAAGGAATTGACTCGTCGTTTTCTCTAAATAGTGTTCAATTGGATGGATTGGTTGTAGGTGAGGTGGGTACGCATGCTCTATCATGACTTCTTGGCTTTTACTAGAGACCATGAAGACTTGATCTCAGTCAATGATGGACAAGATATCAAGGGGTTGGATTATGTGGAAGGTCTAGTGATGCACCATACTCCTGCTAATAATTGGAGGTCTTCATTTTTCTCTAAGGCTGACCGGTCGAGATTAACCTCCCTAGCAACCCAACATGGTATTATTTACTGCTTAGATGTGGCCAAGTATTATGACGATCTTACTGTTGAAACGGTTGATGGGGTATGTCTTTTTCTCTCTAATATTAAGCACAGTTAACCACGTTTTCATTTCATGCTAATTAATTTAAAGTGTTTTGGGTTGTTTTCTCTATATGCTGACCAGCGGTAAGGCTGTCAATTGGATCGGGCTGGCCCGAAGTCTAACATGTTCGGCCCAAAAATTATCCGGGGTCGATGAATCTAAACTTCAGGCTGGGCTGAGTTTAGGCCCAAAGTTTTATTTGGTTTGAGGAGTTTGGGCAGGCTCATGGGACTGGCCATTTCCAATCCACGATCTGATCGGGATCGGCCGTTAATTCCTTGGGACTTCAGTTATAATTTTTCCACCAGATCGGCCCATTTGGATTAGAATTAGTTTGGATTGGCCGATCCCAACTCTGATCCCGTTCTTTTAAACCATGTCTGGTCCAGCCTGGCCCGGTGTAGTTAACAAATAACATTTTCATTTTGATTATGATATTAAGACTAGTTTTTATTTTTTATGGGTCTCTATATTTTTAACAAATTTACCATCGTCAAATAGCTTAGTGTGTTATCTGTTCAACAAGCCCCCTGTAATATACCTTTAAGACAATTATGGGTGTAAAAGCAGCCCAAAAATTAAGGGAAGAGTTTTAATTTGGACAGCCCAACTTGGCCCAAAGCCCGTCGTTTTAAAAAGGGCTGAGTTTGGGTTGACTACCTCAGGTCAAGTTTGGGCATATGTAAAATATTTTGGGCTGAGTTCGCTCAGCCCAGCTTCGATTGACAGCTCTAATCAGCTGCAATTTAATTTGTATTATTTATTGTTAAATCTTGATTTTTTTTATTTTTTTATTTTTTGGGTAGGAGCAATTTGATATGAATATGAGTCTTATGGGTCATTCAAACTTAACCCACTTCTGATCATTTGAGCATGTTTTCTTCAGGAACTAGACGTGTTGCTTAAAGGGTTGAGCTTCATTCCCGGTTTGATCTTTGCTAAAGATTTCTCGTACGTGGATTTCCTGAATAGAGTTCGAAGTGGAGAGCTAAAGCTTCAGTCTCAAGGACTGTGGGACGTTCCTCACCCATGGCTTAATCTCTTTGTACCCAGATCTCAAATCTTAGACTTCGATTCTGGAGTTTTTAAGGGCATTCTTATGCAAAACAAGACCACCGGCCCTATCCTGGTCTACCCAATGAACCGAAACAAGTGAGTACACATGAGTTAACAAATACCAAACAAGCCCAACATTGAAAGCATCTGTCATATTCTTCTGCAGATGGAAGATCATGAAGAGAGAGAGAGAGAGAGAGAGAGAGAGAGAGAGAGAGAGAGAGAGAGTATCTAAACATTTGATTAAAAATCAAAATTGTGGGTATTAAGTTTATGGGAGGGGGTAAGTTACCCTGAAATAACACAATTAAATGCATTGCAGGTGGGATGATAGGATGTCTGCAGTTACTCCAGATGAAGATATCTTCTACGCAGTAGGACTACTGCAATTCAATGGGATGCATGGCTGGGAGGACTTGGAGGATCAAAACAGAAAAATACTACAATTTTGTGACAAGGCTGGTATTAAGATTAAGCAATATCTTCCCAATTACAAAACTAAGTCTGAGTGGATGAATCATTTTGGACCCAAATGGGACTTGTTTGAAGAAAGGAAAAACAAGTTTGATCCGAAAGCGATACTGTCACCGGGACAAAGAATTTTCACTTCCCTGTAAGCCAGTATGTGTTACGAAATCCATATTAGAAAACCAAATAGAGTTGTTCCTCTTCACGGAAGATTCATGAGACACTCTTTGGACAGTAGCAAGTTGCAAGAAGCTCCTCTTCTTCTTTTTTCTTTCTTAGGAAGATCTTTCTATGTCATTTGTAAATACTGTATTTGCAAATAATATAGCAGATAAGAATGTAACGAAATGAGTTCTGATTACGAGATTAAGGAACTTTTATGATCCTTTTTGGTCTGTTTATGAATGATTTAAGGTTTTAGATTTCCAAGAAGGTGATTTGAGTGTGGGGCATGATCTCATAATTAATCCTAAGTGCCAAACACACAAGCGAGCACATAACCCATCCAGTGTATCTGTTAAAGCTCTAATCCGAATTTATTATTTTAATCATTAGATTTAAAGATTTTATTTATCTATTTATCATCATAGTCATTGCAGACGGTACAAACAATGAAGTACATCATGTGGTAGAATCCAGTTGGGTAGACCAGGGTGCACGTGGGAACCAAATGGTGGGTCCAATCCAACTATCCCATCTAAGACTTGTCTACAGTATATATGACTTCGTAAATAGGCTGCGGCAATTGGCCCCAAGGACGGTCTCACCAACTTCATATTGGCTGTTTAACACTCAGATTTCTCTTTGCAGTGTTCTCTCTCCCATGAAAATGGTTATTTTATGTGAAAATTGAACAAAACAGTCATCATACCCTATTAGATTCTCAACCTGGCCCTGTTTTTGATAGCCTTAATTTCTTTTAATGGCAATATTTAATATATTTTTAAAAATGAATGACACCTACAAAAGTTTGTTTAAAAAGGAACTTGAAATTCGTGTTCAAATTACTTAGCTCTAGGGTTGGTTTATTGTTTTACATGGTGAGGACTATCACTTTAAGTTTTCTTTAGAAAACTTGTTAATTATTATTGTGTTTTATAACAGAACACCTCTGATTAATACCTTGTTACGTAAGTTGTAAAACAAGTAAAATTGTTATAAGTAAAAGAAAACAAGAGAAGAATGAAACTGTTCATTGATAGATTGACTAGAATATGGCCTTTTTGATACACATGGCATACTCTTTTACATGTTTTACAATTGACCCATAGACTTAACTTGTTGCAGCTATGATTCCTTGTTCTTGAGCCAGTATCATCTTCCTTGTGTCTCTTAGAGGTTTATTGGATGTGTGATACTTCAAAGAATAGAAAAGTATGAACTTGAAGTAGCTTGAACCGGAAGTGTGAGTGTGCTTGATTGTTGAAATGTGTGGTTGCTTGAGAGTAAGAAAGAGAAATAGTGAATGTTGAAAAGCTTGCCCAACATGTGGAGGGTTGGACTTTTATAGACGAGTCTATAGTTGGATTTAGACTCCCTCTAGGAGTCCAATCACATCTCATTTGTAGCCTTGTTTAACACCTAATATCAATTAACCTATTGTTCATCGACTCCTTATCAACTTGAGAAAGTTGATGACGTGGTTGTTTATGTGTCGCTCATCCAACTCGATGCAAGATCAATTGACTAAGAGGAAATCCATAACCATGTGGGACTTTATATGTAGCTTTTATCTAATCCTTATCTTGTTTCTATTTTGTAGGATTCAATGAGATAAATGAGTCTAACTTCCAAATGAGTCCTATTTAATGTATATGAATGTATCTTTTGATGACCTGTATGAATTTGAGAAGTTGTATATACATTGGACTCTTCCATTAGCTTTTTGGGTGCTTTAGGAGTCTAACATAACTTTGGTTTCCATTTCCTGATTTTTGAATTAAAAAATATAAACGATTTCCCTTCGTTAGTTGTGATCCTAGTCTTCCAGTTGCAATTGCTATGTAGGTTATTATTGGTTTATGTTGATCATGATTGAGATTGGTCAGTCATGAAATGAGGGTAGTTTAGTAAATTATCTTTAGTTGCGAATTTCTTATGTCAACAGTTAGGGTTGTCAATTAGGTTGGCCTAGCCTGAAGCCTAATTGTCCAGCCCGAAAAATGGGTGGACTTGGCAAGTTGAACTTTGGGATGGATTCAGTTTGGGCTTAAATAATAGGCCTAAAGTGATTTTCGGACTGGGTTCGGTCCCAATATATTTTAGCCCGAAGCATGGCCTAGCCCGACCCGACGTACATAAATTATATGAAGTCTGGCCTAAAACATGCCAAATCCTATTTATATTCAATATCTATCGTTGGATCAGATTTAATCCAACGGTATATAAAATATAAATTAATCTCTCAAAATGTAACCCTAATCGTTTGTCCTCTTTATAGTCTTCCCTCTGCATATTGAAGTCATGATCGACATTAGGGTTATAGTGAAAGTAGACGAGGAAGTTGGAAATGAGGATGCAAGCATGGACATGATATGTGGGTTGGTGACCTTGATCTTGTGATCCAACCTACACAAGACCATGACATCATTATGGTCTACATGGACTATGGCTCATTAAAGAAGTCGTCCACCCAATGGATGGTTTGGGGTTGATAATTGAGTTAGGCTATGTATAACATAGACCATAGTTATATAAGACTAACATCAGATTTACCTCAGAGTATTGGAACTCCAAGCAGCCTTGCAAGTTATGAGAACACAAAATCTTTTTAGCCACCCGAGTTTGTTGAAGGAGTCCTTTGTAGACGTTCCCATATCCCCATTCTCTAATCTTCAACAATGAGTTGAAGTTGGAAGTGGCTTTCTCGATCTCGAAGAAAGAGAATTCTGATAAGAAGTGTAGACTTTGTGAACTTAATTAAGGATTCCTCCTCTCTTTTCTCTTAGCTCCTTGGTTTCTCTAACTACATCATCATGATCTATATGCAACTCATCTAGTTCATTCCCGAGATCTTCCACGAGTTGCTCAACTAAGATGATCTTCTCCACCAACTCTTTCACTGTCTAATTCCTATGGCTCATTAGAAGACTTTGGGTTGCTAATTTCAGGCGAACTTGAACTTGGCTCAAAGCTTGATTTATTGCGTTGGTTCAAGTTCAAGCTAAGGTATTATACTTCGGACTAGGCTTTGATTAACTTCAGCCTAGCCCAGCCTAACCAAATTGACAACCCTACAAAAATAGGATGTAGAATAAAAAAAAGAATGTCTATAACCCTTTGTGACCATGCTACAGGCTTACACATGGACACATGGTGTGATTGGGGTTAAAAGTGCCAAAAAATTATCAGGTCAAAAGGTGGTTCCTAAAAATAGGCACCAAATTCAAAAACACATCCTGTGTTAGTCAATGGCATGGACACAGAGGGTCACAGACACTTTTTGGTCACACACAATCATTTTCCATACACTGAATGAGAATTTGGATTTAAGGAATTCTTTTTTTTTTTTGGTAGTAGGATTTAAGGAGTGTTGAAACTATATGAACTTGAGTAGGAAGGTATGAAAATAATCTGAATATTGCAAGGAGAGAACTATTCATGAACCTAAAACCGTCTGACTCTCTTAGGTTGTCTCTGATACAATTCCTACATCTTGTTTTCCTAGGAATCTCGTATGGTTTTCCTAGGAAAATAGGGTTTCACGGTGTCTGATACAATGGGAAAACCACCTATAAAACCATCTTGGGAGGCGAGCAATTCCGAGAGAAAACTTGGGCTTCTTATGTATGCCTTTTTTCCCATTTCGACTATTTTTATCACAATTGCTTCATTCTGAGAAAAACTCCAATGTTCACTGCAACGATCAACTTCCTTCTTTGTTTTCGGCCATTAAAAAATTTTTACACCTACAACTCCACCTCTAAGTGTGATCTTTCCTCTTTAAAAAAAAAAAAAAAAAAATTGGATGTGATATTTTCCCTTTTAAAAAACAAAGAATGACATTTTTTTCATGATGCCTTCTTACTGGGTGGGTTTAAAGCACTTCATTGAATTTTAAACAAAAATGAGTATTAGGTACCATGTCCCCCAATTTTTGTAAACAAAAAAAATTGAGATTTTTTAGCTAATTTAAAAAATAAAAGGTTAAGGTTTTCCTGAATTTTTTCAAATTTTATGCTATTAGATCGTTTGTGGGGGTGGATTCATGTTGCTGCTCTTCTCTTCATCAAGTTTGTCATTCATTTCACAGATTTCCCTTTTTTTTTTTTTTTTGATTTTTCAACTAATTTTATGAAATTCCATTTTAATGTTGGGATTAGTCCTTTCTATATCGCTTTCTTGATTCGTTGTGGGATTTCAGAAATCTGTAATGTCTCAATCTCTTTTATATGGTCCTATCGTTTTTTTATAGATTTGTGAAATCATTCCCTCTTTGTTTTTTATTTTTATTTTTAATCCAATTGAAGTTTGTGAATGTCATCCCTCTTTCTTTTTCTGTCGCTCTCTCTCCCCTCTCTCTTTTGTTCCAATCTGATTATGCAATAGTAGAAGCCATATTTCTTCGCTCTCTCTTTTGTTTCAATCTAATTTTCCAGCAATCTCTCTCTCTCTCTCTCTCTCTCTCTCTCTCTCCCTCTCTTTTTGTTTCAATATGATTTTGCAACAGTAGAAGCTTCAAAGTTCAGCCATGGAGGCAGCAAAGATCTGATTTCTTCAACATCAAGAAGAAATTCTCTTTCTCTCTCTCTCTCTCTCTCACACACACATTTTTTCTTTCTAACATGTTGTGGTATCAGACATGGTTGGAAAGAAAGTCATGCTTTCTTTCCAATCTGATTCCAGTTAGATTCCTAGGTAGTTTTCCAAGAAACTTTCTTTTCGGGCCAAATCCCATGAAATAGACAAGGCCTTAATGAAACCACATTCATGCAATTATTTTCTATTGAAAGAGATAAGGATCCAACTTCTGCATCCTCAACATCATACCTTTATGAAGAGCTACAGCTCATTTACCTGACATATTACCTAATACCATTCAATCTCTTCTCTCTAATCCGTAAAAGTCCCACAACAGTTGTAGCAAATTTTGCTATAGCTTTTTGTAGAATGAACAAAAAGATCATAAAAAGCAAAACAACCCATGTTATAAGGTCCCTTATAACTAGCTTACAAGTTCTTCCATTACATTATTGTGATAGTTATAAGGTCCCTTATGTTACTAAGTCTCCCTAACCAGTAGTAATTATATTATCAAAACATTAGACCAAGCCAATTATCATACGAGTTAGAAAGCATATTTTAAATTCACACAAAGCTTTGCCAATATTATAACAGTGATTGTTGAGGTTTAGGTCTAATTTGGCTTACATCTATTTGGTAGGGTAGTGTATATATATATACAACAAGTATAACATTAAATATATATTTTATCTAAATTGATATAACTATTTAGCTTCCAAATATGGATTTTTTTAAAACAAATCTAATATTTAATTGGAACAGATATATATGGATTCATATTTAATTTAGTGAACCAAATATGAATCAGATGGGGATAGATCATTTGTAGCCCTATTATCAACGTTGAGTTGTTTAGAGAATATTAGTCATGCTAGAGTCTTAAGAAATTAAATTAAGTGTGGATTCGTATTTTTTTCACATGTGCACCTAGACCGAGCAAAGACTCAGACCTAGTGTATACGATAGGGTCCAATGGCAATTTGGATTTCCTCTGGCGATTAATAGTCCGACGTGAATCTTGCAACGAGTTGCTACCAACTTGTGGTCAAAATTTTAGGCAAAAGCGTAATATTACTCAATACTTTTTAAAATATCAAAACCCTCATTCTTTTTCCTTCAGGATTCTTCAAAGCTCACCTAATTTTATAACATGCTTAGTAATATATCTGTCCATTTGTTCTAATTTTGGATTTTTTTCCTTGATCAATTTAAGCACAACATCATTTTTTCAAGTGAATAATCTTTGCAATTTAAAATTAGCTTTATTTTGCTCAACTGGGTACCCTCTAATATCATTGGTTTTATTCTATTAAATTGGTTCGAAGATGATGGAATGTTGTAATGCCCCCAAGCTCCGACCTCTCTGGAATCCTAGATCATGAGATGTTAGGTTTTAAACATGTTGATGTATATTGTCAATTCCATATTGCATAAAATACATGGAGTAATGGATTAAGCATGGCATGTGCATTGCATATCTTGAGTCATGTTTGCAATAATTAAGTGGTTGGTTTCCAAGATGGAAGACGAGCTCTAAACACTTGAAGCCGATGATGATCCGTTCCCAAGGTTGCCAAGGTTTGAAGACTTGAAGGCCCAAGGTTCATCAAGCTCAAGAAAGGTTTGTGAAGGTATATAACATGATAGACATAGGTTAAAAATACTAAAAGACCTTTACATGGTCTTATGGACCAACACAAAGCCACATACATAAGTTTCCTAGTGTGAGGGAGTAGGTTTAAGGCTAAAATGACAGGAAAACAGGGGAATCAGATTGATCCAGCTAGGGTCGAATCAATCTGCACTTATCGGATCGATCCGCTACTTACCGGATCGATCCGGTGAAGCTTGAGTGTCTCAGACTGAGACACCAGATCAATCCGGGGATGCCGGATCGATCCGTGTGGATCGATCCGATATCGTAGAAATTTAAAAAATTATATAGATCTACATTTGTGATTTTTTGACCGTTGGGATAGATGCCAAATCAATTGTGCATGACTGTGCTCATCCCCTATAAGTATGAGAGAAGCTCAATAGAGCTCTCTAACACACAAGAGTATACCAAAAACAAGAGGAGAAATCTTGAGAGAAAAAGCAAGGTATTCAATCCCACCAACTATCAAGTTGGCTCCATTCATGAGCATCCATTGAAGATCAAGGAGCCATTTAAGTGCTTCTCTAACACTCTTCACGTAAAGAACAAGAAGAGGGAAGCAATGTGAGGGAGTAAACCCTTGTAAAAAGCTCTAAGAAGCAAGAGACACTCTTGAAAGCTTGGTGGAACCCATTGGCACACTAGCTCAACAAAAGAGCAACTACCTTCATGTGCAACAAACAATATACAAGCATTGTGAGGTAATTTGTATTGATTTAAATACTTTCTTTGAGACCTTATCACCCACCGGAGACACC
>JAOXJP010120630.1:0-13862 GCA_025762735.1 Platanus orientalis | reverse complement strand
TCTACATTTCCTATCCCTTATTCTTGCAAGTTTATATACACTCATCTCACCCTCCCTAGTACCTAATTTATGATACAGGTCATCATATGCCCTGAATTTCGACATCATCATATGGATATAGCTACCCAGATCCAGGTTATGGTGTCGAATGACTTCAATCACATTCATTCACAACTAAAAGTTATGGTTATGGATCATATGGTCATTATAGTACATCTTTGTACGGGTACAACTCTAATGCCCTCTGGATATGCATATGAATTATCCCATTGTCCAATGAGGGAAGTTCAAACATTGCCAAATTATCTCAAATGAGGTTGGTTAAGGGTATTAATCAAGAACATTATATGCTGTCTGTGCAAGAATATGTGAATGAGTATTACAGTTACATGAACTAGGGGCTTCAATGCTTACCTAACATATTCTGTTGTAGCCATCCTTGATGCCACTCCAATGCTAAATTAATTTTTAGGAACAAGAAATAGAAAATTATGAGCCAAAAAGTGATTTCTTAGAAGGTGATTTCACTCTAGTGATGTGATTTTTTTGTAAGTAAATAGGTTATTCATTAATAAAGGTGGCAAGGTGCCCCTAAAGCCATTACAAGACAAATAGAACAAAAACAACTGAAGAAAAAAAAAACCAAAGTCAACCCTACTCACACCCCTAGCCTAGGATGATTTGACAACCAACTCATTAACCTATTTTTTGCTTTACTATATGTTCTATACACCGGTTCCATATGACCCTGAAATGCACAATTGTTTTGTTTAACCAAATTGACTGCATTATCGCTGCCAGCACCATATGCTAAAGACGTTTCTGGCCCTAAAACACATGATTGTTTTTTTAACCACATTATCACTGCCAGCACCATATTCCAAAGGCGTTTCCTTACATCTGTTAGGGCCCCAGTCTTCTAATTTCTGATTGATACCTTCAAATTTGGGGGAATCACCCAGCTTTGCTTTAAATCCTTAATCATCTCTGACCAAACCTCCAAAGAATAAGGACAATGAATCAACTAGTGCAAAATCGACTCTGCATCCCTATAGCACATTAAACAAATGTTTGAAAGATTTAATCCTAGTTTTATGCATTTATCCATTGTCATAATCTTACCTTACCCAGCTGTCCAACTAAAGAACTGAACTTTTAAGGGACTCTCCTTTAACCAAATCTTCTTAAATGGAATGTCCAATTGATGATCCGTGTTAAGCATGTTGAAACATGATCTAACTGTGAAGCTTCCATCTTTCTCCATTTCCCACCTCTTTTTATCCTCTCCTTTCTCTTTAAGTTGAAGCCACACCAGGCTGTCCAAGAGGTTAACTATATGCCCCATTTCTCAATTGTTCTATGCCCTTCTCAAGCTACGATACCTTGATTGTTATGTAATTGTTCAGCTACTTGTTTTATTTGAAGCAATCCTATAAATTTCAGGGTACTCAACTTTCGAGGGACTATTGTCAGACCATCGATTTTCTCCTTATAAAGTTTGTCTTCCTTCCTTAGCTTCATCCCCACTTCCTGCCTGAACACTTTCATTTTCTTCATGATCCCTTTCCATAACCTTTTCCTATGACATACTAACCTCCCTACCTTCCCATCTGTTTAAAACCCCATACTTTGTTGCCACCATTGTTCTCCATAAGTTCTCCTTCTCTTCCTTTGGACCTCCAAAGCCATTTACATAAGAAGGCCTTGTTAGTGGTTGTGACCGGGTGAAGCTCAATGCCTTCTTGATTTTTTGGTTTGCACACCTCACCCCATGCCACCAGGTGAGTGTTAGATGATCCCTTCCACTTGTCCATAGAAAATCTCTCTACAGCTTCTCTACCTCCTTTGCCACCATCCTTGGAGTTTTAAATAAGGAAGTTATAGATCGATATGCTGACAAGGGATACCTTTACTAGGCTTAGCTTTCGGACCTTCAATAAATAGGAACTTTTCCAACCGGCTAACCTTTTTTGGATTTGATCTATTACTCAATTCCAGACCTCTTTGTTTTTATAGATTGCCCTAATAGAAGCCGCAAATAAAAAGCTGGTAATTGGCCCTCTCTACATTGTAGATTCTAGACAAACAAATCCATATTTGAAACATCTTCCAGACACCATATATAGTGCTTTTTGCAAGATTGATCCTCAATCCCGACACTGCTTTGAAACACCTCAAAATACATCTAATCGTCCTTAACTTATTTTATGCATCTTTACAGTTTAAAGAATATCAAGGTATCATCAGTGAACTGTGAATGAGAGATCTCTAGAGCTCCTGATGCAGGGCATCCATGAGAAACAAGAAGAAATTAGATGACCATGGATGACAAGTGGGGTCCACTTTGGAGTTATGTTTTAGGTTTTTAAATTTATTGAATTGTAATCCTGTAACTTTCTTTTACCCCAAAATTTTCAAGGTCAAAATTTACTTTTTTGACTTGATTTTAGTGTCATTAGTTAGGTTATTCAGTTACCTTTCAAATGAGACCAAGATTGTGCAAATCCGAGGTGATTTGGGAAAGTTATGACCAAAATACTGAAGGGGGTATATGGTAAGAGTACTTTTTTTTTTTTTACTGTGTTATTTTATTTTAGGGTTTAGCAAATAAAAGGGGTTGTTACTAATATATCTCTAGCAAGGTCAAGTTGTCTTTAGGGTTATTAAGGTTAGATGTTTTAACAACTAAATAATATTTGTTTCTATTTTGGGATGTTGGTATAGCTTATTATAAAAGGGGCATACCCTAATGAATTGAATAGAGTTGATTGAATTGAAATTGCTCCCTTGTGTGCAACTGGTTGACGTTGGGCCTCCCATGTCTTCTCCTTGGTCGAGGTTGGGATTCCCTGAAATTTCATCTTCTCTTCTATCTTTCTCTTTGTCTCTTCTACTTCTTAGACTTTTATCCATAAGGCAAGCATCCAACGAGTTTTGCTACATAAATCATCCACCCAGCTATAAGATAAGTTTATCTTGAAGTCTTAAAGTTTTGTTACTTGTCTTGCTAATTTCCATGCTCTTATTGGTTGAGTTTTATAAATTCTATTCTACTGAATTTTCTGGAACAGACCTGAGTTTTGGCTATTTTATATACTTTTATTATTCCGTTGCTATAAAATTCTAGGGTTTTCTTCTTCCTTCATAACCCTATTATACTGCAAAGTTTTACCTCAATCTGAGAAGCCTAACCCTATTTTGTTTGGTGCCCTAAGTTCTGTCTAGTAACAAGAACTTCTAGATTGTCTTTCATTAATCTGTTTAATCCTTATTTTGAGGGTTACTTCTAACCCACAACATTTTTAGGCCCTAGGCCATCCTGCATCACCCCCCCCCCCCTTCCATATTCAAACCCCGTTATCATCCTTAATCTCACTGTCTTTCCCAACAGATTTCCCAAAGCTTTTGCCACTTAAAGAAAAAGAAAAGGAGATAATGGATCACCCTGATGCAACTGCAACCCCCTGTAATTCTGAAAGAAAGTGCTGGGCTACCATTAATGAGGACATAAAAGGAAGCTGTAATCCAACCTCTCCCCACCTAATCCCAATCCCTGTCTTGCATATAGGCAACCCCAACTCACATGATCTTGTACCTTTTCCTTTCCATTTGACACACCAACCCCAGGATCCTCAATCTTAATATGGAACCAGTCAATTAATTTGCCACTAAAACATCATCTAAGATCAACCTTTCTTCAAGAAAAGCCTCTTACTACATTAAAATTATCGTAACACTTCACCCTATGCAACATGATCGTATACATTCTTTCCTTCCAAATTTACTGGACTAAAGTCTCAAATATAACCTGCCCCTTCTTTTTTGGAATTAAAGATATGAACATTTTGTTGCTCTCCTTACCCAAAAAATCTTTGGTGGAAGTCCTCCACTTCCATGATATCCCCTTTAACATCTCCTAAAAAACTGATAAAAAATCATTGAAACCATATGGTTTAGGTTGGCAGATGGGATCTAACCTGTTGCTAGACTTTTAAGATACTTTTCTGCTGTATGTCTTGTTCCACTATTCCACTCCGTTTAGGCCATACCTTTCTGTTAACACATGCATGTAGTTCAAACTACAGACAATGACGAACATACAGTGTCTCCTCTGTATAGTAAGTTGTGAAGTTCTCTAGGAGTAAGGACCTCAACCCTGTAAATCTGATTATATGACATATGCTAGATATCTATGTGCTTTGAGGATAACGGGACATTTCTGAGGTAGAAAACCTCAATAAAAGAGCCAAATCTTATTTTTTTAATCCTGATATTTTCAGTGAGAATGTGCGAGTTTGTAAAGGATGAGGTTTCAATGTGCTTATCTAGTTTGTGAATTCGATTTTTGACATTACATTTGTATTTTTATTGTTTATATCTGTCCTCATCCTACTGTCTTGGAACAGGTATATGATGTGACGAAGTTCTTAGATGACCATCCTGGGGGTGATGAGGTTTTGTTGTCAGCCACAGGTATAACGTGTAACGATTTTTTTTTTTTCCAGCGAAATGTTCACATGTCTGATCTGTGTCTTCATCTGTGGTGTGTCGCATGCAGGGAAGGATGCGACTGATGATTTTGAGGATGTTGGTCACAGTAGCAGTGCAAGAACAATGATGGAAGAATACTATGTTGGGGACATTGATGCGTCAACCATCCCCACCAAGACCAAATACACTCCTCCCAAGCAACCTCAGTACAACCAGGACAAGACCCCAGAGTTCATTATCAAGCTACTGCAGTTCTTGGTTCCCCTCGCAATCTTGGGTTTGGCTGTTGCCGTCCGGTTCTACACTAAATCAGCTTAAGTGTTGAAAGTGCATCATTGGACGTTCATATTTAGTTTGTTCAGGTGGTCAAAATCCCTCTCCACTTTTCTTCTCTATGTTTGTGCCCTTGCAACTTGGGATATACTAGGTCAGTCGACTTGCATCTGGTGACTTATTTGAAGCTTGTTTTTCCCATTGCCAACTTATTACAACTCCTTTGCTTCTATATGTTCCTGATATCTGGGTTTCTTTCGTTGTTAATTGACCATCACAATAACCTAATCCACTTGGTTATGAATTTTGTGGGTTTGGCCTATGAACTTCCCATTCCATCTGCATCTAGCAGTTGGTGAGAGCTCCAGCAAAATAGCACATCCTCTACAGACTATTATATGTATGATGGATCCCCACCCATACAAAGATGTAGGTCAATTAGATCAGTCACTGGGTAGCTTTATGAGACTATATGATATATTGACCTAATTTGCCTGTAAAAGGTTGTGATTGGATAAACCAGGATGCACCAAGAGAAATCAAGACCATCATCACAGCCAGGCCCTGCGGTTCTTAGATGGAAGCTAAATGAGTGCCCAAAGTTCAGTACATAAGGGTAGTTTCAGTTTCCTAATTACTCGTTGCCTCCTTCAATTCGAGGATAAAACTATACCCGTGTATTGATGTCTCCCGTATACCGCATATGATTAATGTCTGGTTGCACGAGTAGAGGATTCAGATTCACTAACATGATAGTTTACTCTTGAAAGTCTTAAACTACGCTGATAAATATTTTGGTTTTCAAAATCATTAGGGCAACGTTAAAAAAATTCCTTTGAGCATGGTTTTCAATACTTTTTCTGTTGTAAATTTAATAAAGAAGATGGTATTCGAGGCAGTTTTCCTTAGAATAAAGTAAGGTAAAAAAATTTCAGATCACATAGTGGCAGTACAAAGTAAATAGAATGGTTTATTGGTTGGAAGATTGTAGACTGATGTGTTTGTCACCACACTGTCCTGAAATCTGATGTCACCCCTTTAATATATTTTTCCTTCCAAGTTTTAACATTCTTGTTCATCTTCAGTAGATTTGCACTCTCCTCTGAAAGCTATTTAGAGGAGTGCAAATCCTATATATTTCCCAAATAAGAAGTTAGCATGTTTCCAAACTGAAAAATCCTATTTGGATGCCAACTTCACATTTTTTCAAACGATTCTAAACATCCAATAAGATTTTGGTCTTCCCTTTCAATTCCATGGTGAACGTTGCATTGGTTGGTCAGTTATGACTGTTGAAAGTGACTGGAGAAACGATTATATGTGATTAATTGGTGTAATTCAAGCAGATGTTTTTGGGAGTGCTTTCAACATTTGACTAGTGCATTCCAACAACAATCGATAATATTAATGAATCCCCAGTAGCATCCAAGATAATTTTGCTGAACGTTTCATTTCAACTAAGTACTTTGAGAACATTATTTCATATTAGATTAAATCTTGAATGACTGTTCGCCATTGCACATATCTATGGGCATCATAATCGTCATGAATAAGGAGGCTTGCATCAGCTTGTCATGTGACAACCTGATCTAATGTGAGTGGAACAGGGAACCCTAGCTCGTACTGCTTGAGTTTGACGTGTAATTTTTTGATCTAGACTAATAATCCACGAATGAAAAAATTATAGTATGAATCCCATGTTCCATACTTGCTGAGAACTGGTTTTTTTTTTTTGGGATAATTAAGAATTTTTTTATCACGTTTGCATCTGCAACAACTATTTTATCGCATAACTATTACATTCATTAAAATTATTAATCAATTTCCATTTCATTTAATTTGTTTCCCTGTTTGTTGAGACGATCTGATCCAATTCATTTGAGGCTACTTTGACCATATTCATGCCCTCATTGTTTACTGGTCAGTCAAGTTTCTTAAACATTGATTTCCAACATGTTTATAACTAAAATATTCTATGTTTACCACGTTTTTCTTCTCATTTGTTTCAGTTCTTTGGAAGTAAGTTAAATACAGCTGGATATTTAGAGAGGATGCAACCCGTTGCAGTTCAAGCCTCATCTCTTTTTTCTTCCATAATCAGCCTTGTTTAAAAAATAGAAAATATGTTCTAGTGTATAAAGCTGTTTCAAAAGCCAATACTTGAACCGATTTTTCATGCACACACACACACACAAACACAAATGTGCGCACACACGAGAACCGTGTTTGGCTACCTTTTGAATGATACTGATGGGATCATCTGAATTCCGAATAGCTGATCATGATTTTTTTTACCCTGATATCTACAGCTAAGATGTGGCCCACGGATTGATTGGGTTTGTAACATTTCATAATCATAGCTTTCAGTAATGACTTGTGGCAGGAACACCATGAACCTTGATAATGTTGAGCACAGTACAACTTGTTCTCTATTTGCATTAAAACTAAAAAAATTATGTAATCTATTTCCCTAAAGCTTCCCTTTGAGATGGGTTCAAAGGAGGATCCAACTATGCAGAAATTTCATAATTTCAATATAAAATTCTAATTTTTTCAGATGGGTTCTTAGATTATCTTAACAAGATAAGAACAATAGTACTGTCCAGCCAAATCCCATGGATAAGATCCTTCTAAAGCTGTACAACACCTATGACAAAATGAACGACTTGGATGACCAGCACAGTTATCTGTTTAATTAAAAGTTTGATTTTTATCAAAACGACAGCATAGAACAAAGCCAAACACATTAACCAAAGATCCCTCCATAGGAGTTACCGCCTATTTTTTGTCACTGATTGAAACGAGAGACTGCATAAGAAAGGGAACTGGGCAGCTATGTCACCCCCTCCTTTGTAAATTTGTTCCTTCTAGTGAAGAAGCTATGACGACAGGAACAGTCATGAAGGAGAACGGTGTGCTGAAGTTGGTGCACCCGCACCCTGGCCGGTATGTTGAGATCCACACAGACCCCATAACTGCCCGCGAAGTCATGGAGAAGAATCCGCGACACTGCGTTGCTCGTCCAGATTTTTTCAAGTTCCCATGGATTGTAGTCCGGCCTGAGTCTGTTTTGGAGCTAGGAAAAGTCTTCTACATCGTCCCCAATCACACAGTACATGTCATGTTAAAAGCCTACAACTCGCAAAAACGCCATTCTTTGCCAAAGACTCACTCTTCCAAAAGCCATGATCACCATCAATATATCAAACAAGCACCTGTGGCCGAGTCAGGTGCTAAGGTGACTCCCATGTGCAAAGACCATGATCCATGTCTTCTTGAACAACACTGTTCAGTTGGATCACGGAAAACGCATAAAGACCGCCATAAACATCGCCTTAAACAACAATCTCCAGTCATGTCTAGAGCTGAGGAGACTTACAAGCAACAAGAACTCTATAGACATCTTAAGCAACCATCTTCAATCAGGTCTGAGATTAAGGTGACACCTGAAGGCCAAGACCAAGACCAATGTCCTAAACAACAATCTCAAATCGAGTCCCAGTCTCAAAAGGCCCCGAAGCACAAAAGGGTGACACTTGAACACCAAGACCCTGATCAATGTCTTGAACAATTTCCAGTCAAGTGCTGGGGTGAGGAGACTCTTGATCTGCAAGACCACCATCTTGAATTTAAACTAGAATCTCTAGATGATCATTGGATTGAGTTGAGACCTTTCCGTGGTTTTGACGATGCAGACGGTGCTGCAATGCTTACAGAAAAAGATCGGTTAAAGATTGATTCTTCCCACCAGGTTACTAGATTGAAGTCATGTTTAAGGAAGCACGGTGACAATAGTCGGAAATTGCGTGGTCTCAGGGTAAACTTTTCCTTGCCAGGTGAGGGCTACAAGGAGGAAATTCGGCAAGTTTCAACCAAATGTACCGGCTACTAAATTTGTTGATACTTGCAGACCTATTGATTCTTTCATTCTTCATACCTTCTTCATGATGTCCACGTTAACTCAAATTGTGGCAATAAATAATATTGTGACTTCAGGAGATGTCTTTTTTGGGTATGCGTATGTCTTCTGAATCCCACAAGATTATTTGTTCACATGAGACGATCCTTTTGGGTCTCCCTTTCTTTAATTTCCATTCTTATGCACCTTGGAGGTGTCCCTTGTTTATGTTTCTTCGGATGGAATGTTGACCATTTATGCCTCTGGAAGATGAGGGTTGAGTGTTTATAATTGTTCTGGTGATGATCTTAGTTGAAATGTTTATACTTGCTTATCCATTCTGTCAATGTGAAGATTATATATGAGTTTATATATCCACTTGGATGAAGCTTGAGCCCTCAAGTGATGTGTTTGTTCTTTTTTTTTGGGTCATGAGGTTTGTATGGATCAAATAGCTATGGGTGTAAAGGATGTTTGAGCAAACCAGCAACGCAGCCTTTGTTCTGCAGGATGCCCAAAGACATAACATGGAAGTTTATTAAGTCTACCCATAACCTGTGTCTGTATACACACCATGTAACTCAATTAAATGTGTTAGAGACCCTCTTTTGTGTAGGTGATAGAATTGATTCCTGTCTTCTCAGTATGCTTGGAACTGGTTCCATAGAGCCCTATGTAACAAGGACATTTCATTATTTGAAGTTTGCCGTGTTAGACACCATAACATACTTTACGTTGGACACATTCCAACCTTTCTGCTAAAAAAATCTATTTCGGGTTTTCCAAAGTTGCCATGTGTCGGCATCGGACGCCCGACTTGTTAGATAGAATGGGGCTTGATTGCACTATCTCACCTCTTTACTCTGTTTAAGTGCATCAACATGGTCAAGGCAATTGATGATCCAATAGGGAAAATGAGTCTAACGAGAATTTGAGTAGACCAAAACTTAATATTGTTGTTCTTGGTGAAGACCACTTGGCATGAGCAGCAGAATCCTAATATGACAATCAGATTGGCTATTATGCATTAGAAAGCTATCAGCACACAGATATCATGTATCAGTTCTAACATTGAGTGTTGAAGTAATCTAAAATGTTTTGGGAGAGTTGGTTAATTCACTCTTAATATTCAGTGGACCAATCGCTTGTGATTAAGGTGATCTGTGATGGAGCGACATCCTTCATGGATGATGGGGCTTCAACTCTTTACTTTTTGATTGATCGAAAAAATATCAATCCAAAAAAAAAAAATCTCCTAGGCCCAGTCTGGTTGCTATGAAAAGTTTGTTTTCACATGTTTTTCTCATGATTTTTTTTTCTTTTTTTTTCTTGTGGGATATTCTTTTCTTTTCTATACAATTGAAGGCAACCAGACTGGGCCTAGGTCGCCTTTTTTTAATACTTCTCTCTATGTCTCTTGGGGCAATTTGGCAATAAAAAACCACCAAAAAAATTAACTCCAAATAATACAAAATCTATATTACAGATTCAAGAGAGAATGTGGCAAAAAACAATTGTGCTCAAGATTTTCATGAATAGTTGCCAAACGCAGCCTTAGTTTCCCACTTAATTTTATTGTTATGGTCCCCAGAGCTGATAAAGACCACCAGTCTTGTGGTGAGGAAGCCGTATGTAGGTCTCATAAATTAATCTAAAGGTCATTTTGATGTAGTGCGAGTGTAGGAGATGAATCTTGCCAATAGATTGAGAACAACCTTCCACGAACCTGTTGATTTTCAGAATCGAAAATACTAGGAAGATGGACTAGTTGGTTTTCCTCAAAAAAAATATCAAGGCTCTGCTTGGTTGCTAGTAGAATGCAAGAAAGTGAAGTACAGTTAATTGTATGAAAATGAGTAAAGAGATGTGAAGTAGAGTAGAGTGAAATTGCATTTTCCAACAATTGTTTGGTTGATTTAAAATATAGTAACAAAGTAAGCAAATATAAGGAAATATTTTTTACTTTCATAACGTGCAGTATATTTCATTTCAAAATCCGACCAATTTGGTCGAATTTTGACAAAGGAAATCAAGGTATTAGGAAAACCTTAAATGGAAAGCCAATATTCCGATGAACATTTTCCTATTTCAACCAAACGGCCACTCTATTTGAATTCTTTAAAGATCCGTAATGTTTTACATTACTTTCCATTACTTAACAAGCAACCAAGCACAGCCTTAGTGAAATGATGCAGGATAGCCTAAAGATGGTTGCAAACCTACGGGTTATAGGCCCACAAAAGAACTAGGATAGATTTCCAACTCAAAAATTTTATCAAATAGGTGGTAGGCATAAGCAAAACCAATAGTACCAAGCCTTAAACTCAAATAATAGCACTCAGCAATAGGTATAGACCATAGGAAACAGCCAACAAGTATAAAAACTCTAAATAATATTTGAGAGACCCCAAAGATGTCATCAATATTTTTATTGGATTTAAGGAACCGAGTGTTTATCAAGAGAAGGTCATCAATATTTTTATTGGATTTAAGGAACCGCGTGTTTATGAAGAGAAAAAATTCTTAAAACTATTAGATTGCTTGCAATCTATTGAAGATTATAAATTTTCCTTTATGGATTAAGAAGGTAATCTATTTGCTAACTTTTAGCACGTGAAGCAAGAAATGGCTCTGATTTGGTTCTTCAATAGATAATCAGTAATAAAAAAGAATAATAGAAAAAGAATAGAGAAAAAGAGGGAAATACCAATAGAATCACACCAGAGAACAAAGCAACTGTAGCTTTGAATTCACCAATAATCAGCAATCTTCATAGTTAAAATTTTGATTACAAGCATATATATATATATATATATATATATATATATATATATATATAGAGAGAGAGAGAGAGAGAGAGAGAGAGAGAGAGAGATGGATGGGGAGGGGGTTTGAGTCATCTCAAGTCTGGATGGATGTCACGCCAGTACCAATCAGTGTGTGACACGATGCAAGACAAAGGGTGTTTTGGTCAATGTATATGAATTTAAAGAATATATTACTGTAGATACACAATACATATATATACCTAATACCTGTGTACGAGGGCAATTATGGGCCTCGTCAGCTTGATAGCTTCTGGGCTGGGCCAATTATAAGTCAAGCTTTGAATGGCATAGTTGAGCCGTGGGCTGAAAAATGGGTCATCTTGGGGCCCAATTTCGTTATATAGCTGGATCTGGGCTTTGTTCTATAAGCCCGCTGGCTTGACTAACCGAGGGGGGCTTAAGGCACTACCCAAGTTGATACATTTGTAGTTTTTTTCTCAACACATATCGTTTATTCTGACTTTCTCTAAATTAGACTTGATTCTAGCATGAAGCCCTAAGCATGGATATTTTGGGGGGGCTTGTTGGGATGGGACGGACTCGGGCTCGCCTGGCCTGGCCCTGTGAGCAACCTTAGTAGTAGATAAATGGGTACTTATCTAACTATGTATTTACAATAACATCCTATTACCTGTGTATTTATTGAAACACCCCTTGTAAGGCATCGTGTCACATGCTGATTGGTACTGGCATAATCTCTCTCCAGTAGGAGTGGAGATGATTCGAACCCCCAAAGCCACTAGAAAAGAGAAACTGTATGGTGTTAGCGGTGTCATGAAGGCTGGACATGGATTGGGATCTTGGTGGGCCATGCTCATTCTTGACAAAAACAAATGATCAAGTGATCTTAACCATTCAGATGAGATATAAAAGTCAGCTATATAAGTTCCATGTATCGGAGGGCTAGGATTAGTCTTTCTCTAAGTTGTACGTAAGTTGTGTAGCAAAGGGATATATATATATATATCGGCCAATGCAAAGGGATCTACATGACAGAAGAATCTTTCATGTGGAAGCTTAGTTAGTGATCAAAAGGATTCCAGAGGTTTTACCCGGGCTTTTATCTTATTGGCTCAAATTTCACTTTGGGCCTCCATTTAAAGTGTTGGACTCCCTTTCTGGTTTAATATATATATTATTATGTAAAGCCTTATTTGTAATATTACAAATTTTTTGTGCCTATAGTGTTAGGCCACCTTGATTGGGGAACAAACCAAAAATTGAAATGACCATGACATGAAAAGAGTCCCAATAGTCCAAATCACTTTTGACTTCAATGCCCATATCAGCTCATAATGTTTCAATTTTTTTCTGAATCCATAGATAATTATCATCATGCACATAATGAAGGAATGAGTTTATGTTGTCTTATCCATGCAATATAAACCATAGAATTAATAACTTAAATCCCTTTTTTCAGGCTTAAAGTGGAATGTGGACCAAGGAACTATTATTTGATATATAGGATGCATGATTATCTTCCTTTTTTCAAAATTCAATTCTCTGAACCTCAGCATCAATCTTATGATAGGTGAGTGGCTTAATAGAAAAGATCTGCTACTGTAAAGCACCTTACTTCAAGAACAAACTACCCACAAAAAGATAAAAACCCATGTTGAATTGTGCATGCAGGAGGGTGCTTTACAGTAGCAGATCTTCTGCCCCAGCCTAAACAACCCATTGAGAAGGAAACAAAATCAAGCTGTTCTAAAGAATATCAGAATGCTATTTCAAGAATTTCTTTATGCATGAACCAGATATTGCTGGAATTGAAAGGCATGTTCTTAAATCTGTTGATTGAATAGTAAAATCATATATATATATATATATATATATATATATATATATATGCCCTCTCTTAGTTCGGTAACAGGAGAGAAATTGAAGATGATCATGTGCTTCAATCACCTACTTCAACAATTGAAAATTCATGACCCCCGACAAGTAGTCACGGAATTGATATATCCCAACTTATTAAATGCCTATATCCAACTTTTCGTGCAATTGGTTAGCCAACAAAAAACCAGACATATGATAATCTAAACTTATTTTATGGAGAAGGTTTTCTAGACGATTGATTAGATTTCTTACACATAAGATGTGGATGGAGGTATGGTAGATCAATACTGTCTATCAACGGAGATATGGTTATTTGTAGGGGTGGATTGGGCCAGGCCAGCCTGAGCCTGACCTTAAAATTGACCCGAAAAAGTCCGGCCCAACCTAGTCTTGACAAGGGCCCAATGCCCGAACTTTTATTTAGGGCCGTGCTTGGGCTTACCTTCGTCCGGCCCTAGGCCCGAACTTTTACATATATAATATATATGTATTATATATAATATATTAAGTATTTAAAAATTATCAATATTACA
>JAOXJP010120629.1:0-27850 GCA_025762735.1 Platanus orientalis | reverse complement strand
GTCATGGGAAGTGAGGGGGACCGTTATACCACTCTTTAATCGCTCAAAATATAAGTATTAGAAAATTTGTTCTCAAGTATTCTTCTATTCCTTTCCTCCCAAATACCTCATAAGAAGGCTGCCAAAGCATCTAATTGCACCTACTAAAGGACCTGCATTCCATTTCTTAACCAAAGTCCAAATTTTCGTGAGGGAACAAATAGGAGAACTGAAGATGCTTGAGAATTTAATGCTAAACTTCTCTTGCCTCAACACAAGTAATGAAGAGGTGGTTAAGCAATTCACCACTTGCTTATTATACAAATGTGAAGAGATAAAGCTTTGCTTTTTTATGTCAATTTCTCTATTTCTCTAAGATCTCTACGGGGATCTTATTTCCAAGAAACTTAGAAGAGGAAGGAGGGACGACATCATTATATACATCTTCATAAGTGATTGAATTATAAAGACTGGGAATTTCCTTATTGGAAGGGGTATTGCCTTCTCAAATATCATCCCAAAATTTTATCATATTTCTAGTACCTCTATATGATGGATGTACGGAATTAAAGGAAGGAGGTCAATAATCATTCTAGGCCAATTTCTATACCATCATTCCAGGCTTCACTTCTGTGGTCCTTGTGAGCTTATTATTGATTGACACATCTTTCTTTGCGATTGGAAATTTTAAGTGAGGCCTGATGGCGTAGTTGAATAAGAAATTTGATTAACTTAAGTAAGCTGCAAAAATAGCTGTGGTTTACAGTCTGAGAAGATGAAACCGTTATTGATTGCTATAGGACATTTTTCTAAAGTGGGAGTAAGTAGTTACGTGAATATCTTTGATGGACATGCCATCAGGACTTACAAATTTTGAAGGTGTATATAGTACATTTTTCCTCCTGATTTCCTATGTCTTCATTATAAATTTGAAGGTGATGTTGTCTTCCTCTCTTTGGTAATGCCTTAATAACAAATTTAACTCCTTGAGCATTTTTCTGACAAATTCTTTATCACAATTTATTGGTAACAATATCCTAGGTTTTGGGTTTTTAAACTTTGGATTTGAGCAGTGCCCTATTTTTGGTTCTCATAAAGGAAAAACCTTATCTGGCAGAAGTTTAGCTGAAAAATAAAAATATGATATTTTATGTATGACAAGGAGAAAAGGAGAATTCTTGCTTAAAGGCATAGAGATGTATTTGGTTAAAGGGGAAGAGTTTTACAGTTTCCTGATTTGATATTAGGTCAATATTTTCCCTTATAGTCAGATGGCTTGATTTTACTTTATGGGCAGAAACACAGATTTTTTTTTTTTTTCACTTCTTCAAACTTGAAATATCCTTGGGTCTAGTTGAAGTTTATACCTATGAGAATGAACAAAGAAGAAGATTGAGAGAGAAAGAGAGGAGAAAAGAAGAGAGAAATTTGGAGTGAAATCGTGTAGGGTTCTGTCCCTCTACACACATAATATATTCGTTATATATAACAGATGGTATACCATATACAATGTGTATATTGTATGTGTGCAATAATATATTTCACTTTCTAACTACTATGCCCTTACATTCTTCTTCACTCCCCGCTTGCCAACGGTATCAAGAAACCATTCAGCCCATTTTTGAGAACATCTGCTAGTTGATCTTCAGTCTTCACAAATGGAGTGCAAAACCATCCCCATTGCAGTTTTTCCTTTATAAAATGCTGATCTACTTAAATATATTTTGTTCTATCATGCTACACTGGGTTGTGTGCAATACTTATAGTAGCCTTATTGTCATAGTATAAGACTATAGGATAAGGGACTGGAATATCGAACTCTATTAGTAATCTTTTCAACCACAAAAGCTCACAAACATCATGTGCCATCAACCGGAACTCAGCCTCTAAACTGGATTCAACAACCATTGCCTATTTTCTTGTTTCTTACTCCTCCAAGTAACCAGATTTCCACCCACAAAAGTACAGTAGCCCAAGGTGGATCGCCTATCAGTGACTAATCTAGCCCAATCTGCATCGTTGTTTCGAGGAAGAGGTAGTGACAACTAAATTCAAGCTTCATGGAATGAAGAAGCCAGGACATAACAGTAGCATTTTTGCATTATCTGTCTTCCACTTGCGGTACTTTGGGTCTGGAACACTTGGGATAGTCATATCCTTCAAAATATATTCTTCATTGTCTTTACTACTAGCATACAAAAGGACTGACTGAGACTAGGCCAAATAATTTGTGTCATCGAACTTAACAGTAGTAATCATAACATTAGGAACATTGAGGGGGTTTCTTCCAGCACTAACATCAACACTCCCAGAGGGATTAGAGGTTTCACTTATATCATACATGGTAGTATATAATCACTTGCAACAGATCATAACGAGGCCAAAGGGAAGTGCCCCACAATCGCACCAAAGCACCAGACAACACAACCTGGGCGATCACATGAATACTTCACATGGCTACGCAGACTCTGTTTCAATAGAACCACAACTCCCAGAGTCTTACAGAGGCTCTACAATGGGTTTGACACCCTCAGAAACAATCAATAGGCCTTGAACAAAAATGTGAAGGCCAACAACATGTCCAAATCACAAACCACATCCCCCTTATAGCCGCCATATGTATAAGGTACGTGTACAATGATATATTCCATTCTTTGACTATTATGCCCTTACATTCTTTTATAGGACTGTAGCTATTAAGTGTTCAAATTAGGCTATTTCTCTGTTAATTTCATTGAAAATGTGTGTTGTGCACTACATAATTGTACCGCTCTGTGAACCAAGTAAAAGCAGTGTAGTGAAATAGTCTTAAGTGGAGTCAGCACTATTTATATTATGTCAATGGAAGAACAAATATATATTTTTTGATTGGCAAGGAAAATTTATTTATTAAAAAAGACGAAGGGAAATCACAAGGAGTACATGCCCTCCAACAAACTAAACAACTAGAAAACGAGGGGGTTCCAATCAAAGATCCAATCTGAAAAAACACTACCATCCAACAAAGGGAGATGTGACAGCCATCAATATAGGAGGGCAATCGCCCGATCTTTCACTTGCTGAATGGACGCATGCTTATCCTTGAAGATCCTAGAGTTTTGTTCAGTCCATAATGTCCAGCAGACCACATGAGGAGTACATTTCCACATCAACACTCCTTTTTTAGATAGAACTCCCTGTTGGCCATGATACCACATGACAAGGAACTTCAAAAACCATTCATGTGAACACCCACGGACTCGTAAATCTTTGAAGAAATTCACCCCACAGCTCATTAGCCACTTGACAATGGAGGAACAGATGGGCCACTGACTCTTCAAAATTGCCACATAGACAACACCTATTACCAAGCCTGAGGCCTCGTTTTTGAAGGTTGTCCAGGGTAAGCACTTTGTCAACATGCAGGATCCATAGCAAGAAGCCAGCTTTAGATGGCATCTTTGACCTCCAAATCTCTTGCACCGGAGCCTTTAGATCCACCGGCTGACGGAGGATATTATACATGGACTGCACTGAAGAACAATCTGAGGAGCATGACTGCCATATTCTTCTATCCTGATTAGAAATTTCCCTACTATTATTCTGTCCATACGAATCATCATGCTTTCTAGGGACTTCTCCCAATCATTAACTGGCCTTCGAAGATGGAGGTACCATGTTCACAGAAGATATGCCCAGCAACCAGGCCATTCTTTAGGAGAGCCAGCAAGTACACATTTGGAAGCGCTTGGGCCAAAGGGGTAGTGCCACATCACGTATCATGCCAAAAAAGAACTTTATCTCCTTTCCCTAACCAGGAACTGCAACACCAGGAGAAGTCTTTATAGGTATCCTTCCATAGACCCAATCCATAAGCTCCAGCAGGCTGATTGGAAGAACAGTAGTCGCTGTTTTCAGTGCAATTATATCAAATAGTGATGGATATGTACCTTGTTTGTAGGCTCGAAGGGGTAGGTCTAAGTGCTTGATGCAGAATTGTTTGCTACTGTAGAATGGGACACATCCTCTTTGGGTTGAAGGTGATTTCTTTGTTCACAATTAGATGGATGAAGGAGGTGTCACTGTTCTCGTAGAGAAGAGATGGACAATCATTTAACTAACTAGTTTGTTGGTCAAGTTTTACATATCCATCATCCTCATTGGAACCTACTAAATTTGGGATATGTAGTTTTAGGTTAGTTGTCATGGCTCATATGATTCCTTCATAATTTGCACAGAAATGGTTCTTTTGTGCCTTTTCACTTTTGTCTGGCAGGAAAATTATCAAACTTGAAGATAGGAGGAAGTTTCAACAACAGAACAAATTCAGGGTGGGAATCACTTCTTTTTGTTATTTTTAGGAGGACAATCATTCGATGATGCTTTATTAAGTTGACATGTTTCGCATTGAAGGTTTGTATTACTAGAAGTACTACAGAAGATGAGAGGGACAGAAAAGAATAGACAGGTGCCTGAATCGAGGATGCAAAAGGGCTGCTCTTTCATTTGTTTCTGCAGTACGATGAACAGCTATGATAAATAATATACTGTGAAGAAGGTACAGATGAAAGAGAATTATCTACTTGAAGGACCATAAATGTTCTACCAATAAAAAAAAGCACCAAAAGTGTTATAGAAAAATAAGCGCTGGTAACAGCTAATTCCTTTATTAATAGAACAAACAACAACACAACTTCCTTGACTATTTTTTTTCCTTAAATTGAGTGTCCGAATATTTTAGAAGGTAGGCTTTTGGTACGGTGTTAGATTAGGTCCATAAATAAGATTATGTATAATAGGGGAAAGTCTTAACGGTATCCAATGAGCTTCATGTCAATTGATCTGGATTTCCATATCTGAAAGGAAATATTCTAAATAATTTTCATCTTTTTAGTGTTAGAGATGCACTCATAAGTCAAGCATTTTATATGTTCTCACAATTCTGGTTTTCAGTTTGTCAATTTGCTGCATTTTTGTCAGGGGGCTCCATGAAGATGTTCCAGGGAGTTAATTATTTTGTCAGGGGTTTCCTTACCTTCCACTAGGTTTAGTTGATTTCAATTATACAGGTTCAGGGTTGATATTGTATGTCTTTCCTTGCTCTCATATGTTTCTGGTCTGAGATGTATCACATCAATTGGTATGCGAGCTTTAGATTGGGCGCATTTGCACATACAGGTGAGATGGTTGGTATAGTAAGACCTCTCTCTCTCTCTCTCTCAGTATATATGTATATATAGATATCCATCTATTGATCTATCTTTTCAGGTGTTAAGAGAATTTTGATCTCTTTAAACATATTTTCTCAGAGATATTGATACCACCAGTCATTTGGACTATTTGTGCAGTTGATTTGAGTTCGCTCAGTGCTCACCAATAAATTTTCTTTGAAACTAGGCACTTTGTTTTTGTCGTGAATTAGTTACTTCCTAGCCATCTACAGGTTAGCCAAAGGTGGATGGCTTAGCTAACCTTTCTTCTTTACTGCATTCAACTGAATCATGAATGGTGTTGCAGGCACCTTTTTGCCTCACTGGGCAACAGAAGAAAGGATTTTCATTCCTGAAATCCTGTATTCCGTCAGGATTCATTATCCGTGAACATCTGCTATTTCAAAGCTCTTAGGTCAGCCTTTGTATTGGGAAAACAATACATAGAGATAACGAAAGATTGCGTTATCTTTTCTTTCACGTGGAATTCCTTAGTACAACATGGCCATGCTATTCAAGGATTGGGGGCTGTGTTGAGACAGCTTTTTCTTCAAATTGTGCAGTTCTTTCTGAAGACGGTAGGATCCTTATAACTAGTGTATAGAGATGCAAGATATCGGCTGTTGAGAGTGCTAAAGAGCATTGATGACATTAAAGACGCAGGCATAACCTACTGTTTGTTTCTATTGGTGGCATGCTGGCTTTGACGTTATTTATTTCACTTGCTAAAATATTTCATTTGAGGGCCCTAATCTTAATTTGCAGTAGTGCAGTTGACTATTTCTTCTATGAAAGAATTTTTATGGCTTTACACACATTTTTGCCATGCAAGTTGTTGTATCCTTCATATAGTTGTATTGGGAATAATCTCAACTATATCTGCAAGGGGGAGGGTAATAAATGATTCATCTAGGTTTATGATCTTCGGGACAGGATTGTGTGCCGGCTAGCTCTCTGTTTCTCTATATTACAAGACATCCAGGAGGGGCCTTACATACTGAATGCTGAAATGATATTGTATAGACATCTATGATATTGAATTCGATTGGTCCCACACATGATGACAAGTATGTAGTTAGCATTGCATTGTGGGCTAGGTGATGCTTAAAGGAAGTTTAAGGCTATTTTATGGAGCAAGCGATTGCGAAGCACTAAACAGGCTGAAATCTTACATGTCACTGCCAATCGCCATCTAGAGAAGAAGAATGATAATAACTGTAAAATTGGAGGGAACTGGTGCTTATTGAAATGAACACCGGGCCTGATGCCATTCAATGATAATAATCCCTCAAAGTGGAGGGAGAAAGGAAGTTGGATTGTTGTTCACATGTCATAGGGAGCTATATTCAGTACAATGTTGGAGTCAGTATAACTAACAAGATGGAGGGAAATGTTATTTGTAGACACAGGGTGTTATTACATCCAGTTGTCGGTATAGTTGATTGTAACTTTCTGCTGAAAGGGTTGCTGTAAGGGCTAGTATCAAGGTCCTTTTGTGGATTTGGGATGTAGAAAGACATTCCAGTTGGATGCAAGGATGTTTCTTTGTTACAAGTTTTCCTTAATGGGATAGTTATATGAACTCCGTTTGTCTTTAAAGTTTCAGTCTGCCGACCAAGGTTTCCACATCTGATCCTTTATAGGGATTGAAGAATGTCCCTGGATTTTTATTTACCACGTGCTCCAATCTCAAACAATTCCACAAAGTTGCTTTTGATAAGAAGCCAATCTTGTTTTGATTGGCCACCAGTTGGATGCAAGGATGTTTCTTTGTTACAAGTCTTCCTTAATGGGATAGTTACATGAACTCCGTTTGTCTCTAAAGCTTCAGTCTGCTGAACAAGGTTTCCACATCTGATCCTTTTTAGGGTTTGAAGAATGTCCCTGGTTTTTTTTTACCACGTGCTCTAATCTCAAACAATTCCATTAAGTTGCTTCTGATTAGAAGCCATTCATGTTGTGATTGTCCACTGAAAGCATCATCTATGGTGGAGAGTTTTTTGAAAATGTAAGACATTGGATGTAATTATAGCAGCTTCTGATTTAACGGCAGATATGGCCCTAAATAGAGTGGATGGTGGAACAGGATTTGTGTAGCTGACCCCAAATAGTTGGGATAAGGCTGTTGTTGTTGTATTGGATGTGATTATAGAAGGCAGGCAATGTATACGGATTATTGTTGTACAAAATTTGGTCTTTGATTTGATAGAGTTGTGAGAAAGTTATATTCCTTAGGGCACAAACTTGTATCCAGAGCTTACAATATTACTTATAGACAGTCTTGTTAACTCTTTTTATCTTAATTCTGATCTTTACATGTTAACAGGTCTTTTGGGCATGCACAAATAGATCTCATTCTGAAGCCAGTTATTTCATGGGTAGACAGAATTGTTACCAACAGTTTCTTGTAGACCTGTGATTTTAGTATCAACTATCAAGTTGCCGAGTTACAGTTACAGCTTTCTGCCTTGTTGGATCATTTGACAAGGCATTAGCAGTATGGTTTGTAAATTATTTTGGTATTTATCTTAGTTATTGTATTCTATTCTCTTGTATAGCCATGAAAGATTGGTACAGCATTGTCTTTTAATATTACCTTCCATTTCTTTCACGGTACTAGATCTTAGTAGTGCATCTTTGCTTAAAGTCCCCAGTCTTTCAGTCATTTTCTTTTCAACTGATCCAATTGGTGGGGCTACTATATACAGTGTTCAAAATTTTTATTTTGATGGATATTTCACACTGGGGAGTTGTTGAAAATTTGGGGAAGTTTTACTGGAATGTTTTGAAATAATAAAAAGTCTGGTGTATATTGAAGAAATATTATAAAAAGAATATTATTAAAGAAACTTAAGGAATGTCAAAATAAGCACGATTACATTTTCAGGACTAAAAAGATTACAAAAAGCATCAGTGTATATCGAGTTATAAACAAGGGACTAGCATAGGTGTTGTCACGTTGGCAAGAAGATGTGGTTCATTGCCATCCAAATCAAGAGTGCTTTTTTTTCCAAGAGTCATAGAAGACAAGTACATAACATAATAAAACTCTTTTAAGAGTCATGGTTTCTCAATACCATGTGGAGTTCCAAGCTTGCTTAAAGTCTTCATCCATCTTCTGAACAGTGTGGTCATAGTGCTGCTTCTTTCAATGATTACAATACTGAGTGCAGGTCAACATATTATGACGTCAGAGCAGATCATGAACATAGTGCCGGTACAAATCTTCCTCATTCTACTAATCGATGGAAAATAATTTGACACCATCATAGATATTTCCTATGGCTATGGATGTGGAAGTGTTTGTGCATCTCTGTTTCTATAGCTCACTCTAGGTAGCATTTAGTTATTATATCTAGCTATTTTTTGAAAATTGTTGTGATTTTATTGTGTAGATATTAAGTAATAACATAATTTCATAAACATTATTGCATAAATAAATTAATGGCCACCATTTTTTTTTATAGATAATTGCTATCCACATAATAAATTGCATGACTACATTACCTTGATTTTATATTAAATTAGTATGTTCTATTGTTTACCAATCCTTATCACTTATCTTTGATTTATATATTTATATACATATATTTTAAGTAACTTATAATTGTGTGTGTGTGTGTGTGTGTGTGTATATATATATATTATCATTTTATTTTAAAAAAAATTATAAAAGTTAATTATTTAATAAGTAAAGTTTAAACAATATTTTTCACCCAAAAAAGATTGAAGTGAAGTTGTTATTTTTGTTTTAATATCAACAAAACCAAAACTTATAGCAAAAGATCAAATACAAGGTGGGCTTTAGCTTGGGTGGAAGATTTCCTCTCAAAAGTCTCAATATCAGCTTTTTTTTCTTCAAATTCTCATTGATGTATTTTACTTTTGCATTTCCATCATGTATCTTTAGGGAAATGTCAGTTAAAGTTTGTAAATTTTCATACAAAAAATTTGAACCATGAATCGTTTGCTTAGGTAAGATATTTTTTATGATTTTTGTAAACTAATTAGTATCTTGTTTAGTGTTGAAGAGAAACATTGGAGGTAGTTTTTATTTACGATGGAGATATAGTTGTGACAGTCTCTTTGCTGGAGTTGTAGCATAAAGGTTTGCTGGAGTGTTTACTTTTGAATATCTTATAATATCCACCATAGTGCCATACATCCAGTTGTTGTCATCCTTTTATCTTTTTATTGTAATCTCTTTCTCAAAATTACATTTTGAAGGACTTTGAAAGAATAGTTGGTGTGTGATCATGTGTGTGCATAGTGTGATTTATTATTTTTTTAAATCTTGGAATTGGAAGCACAACATACCAACCTTTATGCTCGATGAACTTGGATTATCAGCTTCGAGATTTGATGCTACAGCTGAATTTTGAGTGGATGTGGTGCAACTATCCGAGATTTGGGTTTAGCTCACTTTATTTCTTGACTAATATGGGTTATTTTACTTTAGGAAGAAGAATTTCTTTTTTTGGGGGTTGTGCATGTTTTATATATATATATATATATATATATATATATATATATATATATACTTGAATGAATGCATTTTATTCAAAAAACGAAAAAGGAGACAAAAGAGAAACAACATGAAGAACAGCAAAGCATTCACCAGGACGGTGAACTAAAGAGGAAACAAATGAAACAATAAAATACAAAATAAAACAAAAGCAATGGGCCCAAAGGCAACAGAACAAGGGGCCAGAAAACTAAACAACATTCCCCCGAAAAGCCTCCCAACTTCCTTTGTCAAAGTCCTTGGAAATGGAAGCCCAATCCAAGAGCAACTCGTAAACCCAAACTAGGATATGGGCATGAGAGGAGGACTTATCCTCAAAGATTCTCAAGCTCTGTTCCTTCCAAACCACCCAACAGATTGCACCGGGAGAACATGCCAAATAGCCCTAGAAGACTCCCCCAAATCCAAAATCCCTCATTCAGCGATGAGGTCTCTAAAGTTTTCTAGGGAACCCAGGGAATGCGAAGGCAAGCAAAGGCAAAATCCCAAAGCATACGCACCCGACAACAATGAATGAGCAGATGGTTCACCGGTTCCTCCTCGCACAAACACATGACACATTTGTTTGTCAAATTCCACCCCCTACTCCTCAAATGGTTAAGGGTGAGAATTTTATCAAGAATGGAGGCCTAAAGGAAAAAAACTTGACCTTTGAGGGAATACCCAAGTTTCGAATGCCCTTGCACGAAAAGACCACACGGGAGTCATTCTCCAAGCCTTCATAGAAAGACTTAGCAGAAAAGCTCCCAAACTTAGACAACCCCGCCTTCCCCTGACGACCTAACCTACTCTATATGACCCTTAAGGCTCAACCAATGGTCCCACTCCCAATCACTTAGATTCCTTTTCAACCTAAGATTCCACACCTCCTCACTCTAGAAATCAAAATTACCTACCATTGAACTGCCCCTATCGGACACCAAAAGGAAAATACTTCTATAGGAATCCTTAAGCTGGATATTGCCACACCAACGATCTTCCCAAAACCTGATATCCTCCCCCAATCCCCACTTGGAAACTTGGAAAGCTTCAAACACATCCTTACCCCTAAGGGTGGATTTCCACAGCTCCATCCCATGAGAAACCTGACCGATTTGAGGTTCCCAAATCGAACTGGCCCCATACTTAGCGATAATCACCTTCCTCCACAGGCTCTTTTTCTCTTCTCTTGCTAAATCTCCACAACCACTTCCCTAGCAGGGCTTGGTTCTGGTAGATGAATTTTCCTAATGCCAAGGTCCCTAGAATTTAGGGGAGCATACACTGACTTCTAATCAACAAGGTGAAACTTTCTCTCCTCCTCCAAATCATTCTACAAGAAATTTCTAAAACTAGCCTCCATTTTCTTAGCCATCAAGACTAGGATCGTGAACAATGAGAGATAATAGATGGGGATACTTGCCAAAGTACTCTTTATGAGCATTAACATCCCCCCTTTGAACAACAAAGAAGTCTTCCAAGAATTCAAACTCGCGGCAATGCACTCTAAAACAGGGTTCCCAATTAATTTAGACTTGAATTTGGAGCGTAAAGGAAGTCTGACATAGGATGCAGGCAAGGTCCCTACTTTACAGCCCAACACATTAGCCAAACCCGCAATGGAACCCACCTCACCTACCCTAAAGATCTCACTTTTATCTGAACTAACCTAGAGCCTAGAGACCACCTTGAACCATCTCAAGATACATCTTAAATAGCCCACTTGTCTAATGTCCGCTTCACAAAAAATCATTGTGTCATCCAAATATTGCAAATGGGTAATGGTAAGGTCTCCATTCCCAATCGCATATCCCGCAATGAAACCTTCTTTGGCCTTAATCATCATACGCAAGGCCTCCATAAGCATAATGAAGAAGAAAGGAGAGAGGGTGTGCCTTGCCTCAAGCCTCTCAAGCTCCTAAAAAGCCTTCCTACATACTATTAATTAAAATAGAGCGCACAGAATGAATACATGAATTCATCCACACTCCATTTGGCACCGAACCCCATTCTTATCAGCATGTAGGCGAGAAAGTTCCAGTTGACATGATCGTACCGTTCGTACGCTTTCTCCTTAACAAACTTATAGATGATACCCTGCCTCCCCGACTGACCCCATGTAAAATTATGACGGCCAAACCCCATCCTTTTCTTACTTTATGAGTTTTGATATATTTAAAAATTTTGATAGTTCCACAGGTATGATTATTTAAGATTCAAAATTTTAGTATAACTTTACTAACACATCCATTTGAGACATAATATAAAAGGATAGAGTTTAACTCTTTAAACATAAGTACACACACATCATCGTCATCTTCCAAGCCTTATTCCCAAAAAGAAGCACACTTAGCTTCTGGAAATAAACAGAGCCTTAATTTATTGTGAAGTCTTCTTGATTATTGAATCAGTTAATCTTTTTAAACCATTTGTAGCAGAAAATTTCGTAAATGCAAATCAACATGCTCATTTTAGAGGTTTTAACATGCTGATGTCAATTGTCAAATGATCGTACTTTCTTATTTATCTTTGTTTGTGTGAGCCCCTGTCATATACAAAGTGCTTGTTTATGTTATGAGTAACTTGTTATAGGCTGCGTGCAAATGCAGTTAAATAATTTTAAAGTACTCTTTGTGCAAGTGGGAACATAATGATTATATAATGATTTTATGTGATAACCTTAGCTATTCACATGTAAAGTATTCACTGAGCTTTCTGTAACCTTTTCTTATCTTTTTTTGGTGGAACTTTCTTCTTTTCCTAAATTGTTATCTTGTAATAGGCAAGGAATTTGGAAACCTACAGTCTTCAACCTCAAATTTTAATCTGAATGAAAAGCATAGTTAAAATCAACACCCTCTTCCTTTAGAGAACAATTTTACATATATTCTGGAAATTATAAACTTCTATCTTTGTATTACTGCATTTAGCAATTGAAAGGGTCCATCAAGTGTCAAGTCATCCTATGACCCACTGGGTTGGCCTAGACTTCAATATCCAAAAAACAAGCTATACTAAGAACAAGTAGGCAAAGAAGATCTTGTTTTAGTGTTCGCTTTTGGTGTTTCAGTAATGGTATGAAAGAGGGATATGGAAAAATTCTCTTTTCCTGATCTATCAGTTGTTTTTGAGGCTTTGAATCTCCTCCTTTTTGCTAGTCTTCTCTAAGGCTCCTGGCTGTCAAGGTATTCAAGTTTATTCATTATTCGGTGTCTGTGTGTGTGTTTGTGTAATTTGATCATCCTCAATTTGATCTTTTTCCTTTTCTCCTTTGGTGGATTCTTTGGTTTTCTGTGGTTCAACTTTGAAGGTCATATCTGGTATCCTGTGGGACTGCATTTTAGATATATATTGTGATTTTCATTAGCAAACCTTATTTGCTTCACTGTCAGCCATAACCTCTTCCTCAGCTTGGTGGTATCATGTGGACAATCATGATGATATAGACAGCTAAACGTTTACTGTATGTACATTACAGCCAGGTATGGTATATTTATCTGATATGGAAATGCTTATAGTTATGATAGTCTCAAAAGGTCATCAAATAAGTATGTTCCTGATTGAATTCAGGTTTTATGTCTTTCATTGAATAGATAAGAGCTAACCTATTTTTTTTCTGATCTAAATTTCAGTGGTTTCTGATCGGCAGAAGCTTTTGCTAGTTAGGATACAAACTTGGACTGTTTTAGTGATGAAGTTTTAGTATAGTGATTATTTTGATGTGCAATGATTTAATAGTGGTGAGTTTATTCCTGCTTCATCCATGCTGAAATTTTAAGTCAAATCCATGATCTTTTGACTGTTCATCATCTATGGTGAGACATTGTTGATATGGGATTTTTGATCGTCTCTTGAAGCAAAAATTATTTCTCCTTCTCTTTGAGTTGTTTCATAGAAGGTCTGATTTGATATATTTTATTCTTATTAATTTGGAATCTAATGTTGATAACCAAGCTTATACCAAATAAGTACGTTAAGCATCTATCTGAAGGTAATATGCAAACTTTATTAAATGTCAATTTTTTTTTGAAAGGTAAGGAAATTTACTAAGCGGGAAACAGAAACAAGGAGAGACACATCCAAACAGCATGAGGAATGCCCGGAAGAGCCCTACAAAGCACAAAGCTCACAACAAACGATACCAAATTATGAAGCGTAAAGGGCCCAATCAAAAAGCCATAAATCATAAGGCGGAAGACTTCCCTTAACTTCTGGGGGCAGCCAATCAAAGATGCAGGATAGAACTGCGTTCATCATCTTTTCCTTAAGAGTGTGCAACTCCCTTGAAAATCCGCCGATTTCTTTCCTCCCAAATTGTCCAACGCGTTGCCGCCGGGATCAACCTCCACACCTCGACCCTCACATGACAGCTCCTCAGGACTTGAGAAGGCCAACAACTGAATAGACTTTACAGCGAACTTGGCTGAACCCAATTCACTTCGAATTTGCCTATCAAAACATCCCATAAGCTTGAGGCTACTGGACAATGCATGAACAAATGATTTGCAGATTCCCCTGCCGAAATACAAAGGTAGCATTGATTCTGAATAGTAAGGCCCCTATGAATTAGATTGTCAGTGGTTGGGGCGTGATTCCACCAAAGAAGCCATAGAAAGAATGAGATCCTGGAGGGAACTAACGGATTCCAGATGAACCTGCTAGGGCAAGGAGGATGATCGAATCTCAACCCCGCCAAATACATAGATTTGACTGAGAAGCCTCTATCACTATTCAACATCCACAAATGTTTGTCCTCTTCCTCCATGCTCCCTAAATGGTATCCTTCTAAAAGCGCCAGAAGGCTACCCATTTCCTCCATCTCCCAATCATTTATATTTCTTCTAGGATGGAGATTCCAAGAACAAAACACTTTTGTTCTTATGATATGGTCTTTCACCGTGCCTCATTTACATTCAAAAAGGCTATAGCAGGTAGGATACAACCAATAGAGAGGCTCCATAGAGCACCAAGGATCGTGCCAGAAAAACACCTTGTCACCCTTATTCACTTGGAAATGAGTAAACCGGGACAATAAATCCTTGGATTTACTGATGCCCCTCCAAACCCCACTACCATATGGTCCTGATGAAGCACCAGCATCCCACCCATTTCTCTCTTCCCCGTATTTGGCAGCCACTACCTGTTTAAATGTCAATACAGAGTTGGACAATCAAAATAACTTTAATCCCAAGCTGGGATGTTTGAATAGCAACAGAAGCATCATAGAATTGAAAGGCGCTGGAGGGATAACAAGAACTATGTATTAGAGTATGAAACCACTGGAGAATTTGAGTACCTCTAGAGACCGGGTGAGAAGAGCTTACTCTGACGATGAGCCCTTCACTGACGTAGAAGAAGAGGACATTTTATTGCCTCAGTTATGTATGTATAGATAATCTTTCTCCCAATAAGGAAGATGGCACCATTCCCTAATATTTGGACAAAACTAACCCTTGTTTTTGTTAATTATGTTCGTACTTTTCTGTGTTTATTATTTTAGTCATTAACAGTTCATTTTCTTCCTCCCTTCTCTTCCTTCCCTCCTCTTTTTATGCACAACTGTGATTGTACTCTAATCATCAGCATGTACTATGTGGCATCCAGCAAAAACTTCAATACTCTCTCTCTCTCTCCAACATAGCTTTCCAAATTACAGCAATCAAGTGGGTGTTTATTGGTGTGAACACCGGCGGCAGTTCTACTTGTTTCCCGATGAAAATTTAGTTGAAAATGAAATCAGTTTGGAGCCAAAAACGGCAGAATCACCCAGAAACTGCAGATCCTCTTCAAATCAATCGACTAGAACACCTCTTACCCTTTGATATTCTTTCCACTCTATTGCTTTCTCTCATGTCTCTCTTTCTCTCTCCCCCTTTCCTGCCAGGTGGGGCAAAATACTTCTACTCAGCTCCAAGCCAACCTAGCTAGCCTACACTATCATGAAAATAAGCTTTTATCCCCATAAGAAAAAGAAAAGAAAAGAAAGAAAGAATGAAGAAGCGAGAGAGTGAAGAAGAAGAAAAGAAAAAAGTTTGGAGCTTGATTCCAAATGTAGACTCTTGTTTTGGATAAGAAACTAATTGATTAAAAGCATGGTTGATATGTGAGAGGTAGATATCTTAGATGTATATAGCAACAGAAGAAATCCTATCGCTGGTGTGGGATGTAGGAGCGGAAATCTTAACCTTTGCTACTGGAATATTTAATTGCATTAGAGCACTGTTCCATTGTCTTGGGTGTTGCAGTGAGGAGATGTAAAAAGTTGCAGGTGGGGGGTTGTAACTTGTAAGGAAGGAAGGGCCATCTCGCATGAGATTTTGAACCATGGTCGTAAGGAAGGAAGAAAGGTCGAGGAAACATGAGAAGACCTAGAAATCCCTTTTTATCTTAAAAAGATTAAAAACTTGGGGAAATTCTTTTGTCCAATCAAAATAGGGATGGTGCTAGCTGAATTGGTTGACATTCTGTACTGTGACATTTTAGGTCTCTCCAAGCCCAGTTACCTACAAAAGCAAAAGATAATTAGAAAAGAAAGCAACAACAGAAACAATAATTAATAATTTAATTCTCTCAAAGTTTGGATACTTATCACATATGAGGGTAAACCCATTAAACTGTCAATGGCTTACGTTATTTATCCTTGAAAAGAAAAAACTGCCGATGGCTTATGCTGTGGAAATATGAAATCTCTGTGTATGATCATCTTACTTCATGGTTGTCTGGAAGATGTTCCTGATTCTCCTTATGGTAATGAGTTTGAGTTGGACAGATCTTGATATTGTTCTATAAATGCAGCATAAATAAGGATTTTGTTGTTAATACTTTGAGACTCTTGGAATGAAATTTTGTTGTGCTTGAATACATTAGGCAGTATTTCACTTGAATTTATATGGATGCTTTTCCATTCTTTGCAGGTGGGTGTTTTCTTTTCCTCGTCTTATTTCAGAACCTAAGTCATCTTGAACTTTGAGGTGGCATCGTTATGGCGCATAGACACTTATTTTGTACATCCCAAGGTTTTGACATGGACTATGAACAGAACCGAAATTACATACATGCCGAGCATCCGTATTTGCATTTGGGTACTGCAGCTTTAAATGCCTTATATTTGCATCCATTCAATTAGCTAGTCTTTGTAGGAAATCCTTGTAAGGTTAAACCTATTGACTACAGATGGTATTACTTCAAAAAAGGAATATTGGGGACATGGGATACATGCATGGCTCTGGGGACGTACCATTTGATGGGTTTCCAACTAGGAGATTTGAGCCTGCATTATATGTCATGGTAGTCTATAGATTTACCCTGGTCTGTAGATGGCCTATGGATTAAACGTACCGTACTAAATAATTGTATTGTCAAATTTGTTTTTCAGGCAGGGCTGGTGCTGTGGAAAATGGTTCTCTTGTTTTTCCCATTGAAAATATGTCAACAAGTGGAGTAAATTTTGCCTCCCAGCAGAATCCAGTGCTGAGGTCAAATGAGTATTCAAATTTAAATCTCAGCATGGAAATGCCACATTATCGACCGGCTACTTCGGGCCCATCTTATGATTCCATCCTGCATCCATCAGCTGCCGGAAGCTTCCTTCCAGTCCATCAAAATTATGTCCACCATGCATCTTCTTCCAATTATTACAGACCCACAATTTATGGAGCTGAGGATGGTGTTGTTGGTTCTACCATGGACAGTGGAAGGGGGTCATATAAAAGGAAAACCCCGGCGATTTCTGTGGTCTGTGAGAGAGGCATTACTGGCAGATACTATAGTGCCGGAAGTTCTTCTGATCTCTCTATTTCTTCCAACTTGCAGCAGGAGAAACCAAATTTACTTAATCAACACTGGCCTTGGAATCCATTTGGCACAAACCCCAGTTATAGAGGCAGCAGTCTGTCAGTTGGAGATGAAAGTTTGCTGAGGAATGTGAGAAGTCGATCCACATTTAATTTGGAAGCCAACTTGGCTAGGACCCATTTATCAAGCAATGGGCCTCACCATCCCCATTCTACTGGCCGTATGATAGATCATTCTGGCATGGTGGACTTTGCTGGTCTACATGGAAATGCAACCTCCCGGGAATGGAATTTTAATCCTGTGTCTTCTACTGCTCATGGAAGAATTCTGGCTTCAGGTTAGTAGAGAAGAATCTAGGGATATATTTTGATGTCATTTCAATTTTTTCATGATTACTAAGAAAATTCTCTGAAATTGCAGATACTGTTGGATTAAGTCATGAGACAAACCGGTTTCTTGTAGGAGGCTGTTCTACTAACTGTTCTGAGATGGGCGGGCACCACCATGGTTTCATTTCCAGCAGCAATCCTGTTGTTCCTCCACAAAATCTTCATGGTGCCCTGAATCACACTGTGAGGCGTGGTCACGGTAGCTATTCTCAGAGGGCGGTGCCTGCATACAGGGCCAATTCTAGTTACTCACGCCTGGGACATGTCATGACTTCTTCAGAGGGTGGTCTGCAGTTGGCATCAGAAACAGATTCTTCCAGACATTCAAGGTCATTGTCAAATTTAGGGTGGCGTAACAGTGATAGGAATGGAAGGTCTAGGGTATCTTATGATAGATTCCGATCACTTTCTGACCAGGCAAATGCCCATGATAGACTGATGTCTGAGGTATGTAATTTTCTTTTTTTGAAGGAATCTTCTTCCTGTCCTGCATTGGTAACAGCAGAATACTAGAATATCCATTGGATGCGAGTGTACCTGGCATTTATAGGGAGGGGTTCCAGCCTTCCATGGATCCTGCCTAGTACTCCGAGGCCTAATTTGGATGTGATGGGATGATCATTACCATTTGCTCATTTCTCTTGATGTTCAGAAGATTGCCTTGATTGGCCTAGAAGTTGTGTGGAATTGATGGTAGAGATCACCCATCTGTTTATTTTTTTGGCAGTGGAGATTCTCTTAGATTGGACCATTTTTGGCTTTTCAATTATGTTGTTGGACTATTCTTTTGGTTAAGCCAACAATTACCTGGGATTTTGGTTCTTTTCATATGAACAGATTTATGCTGTTGAAGAATACCTTCTAAGAAAGGTCATTAGGAGATTACTTCTTTAGGTGACAATTAGCGACTACTATGTCCTTCTTTCTTTAGTCACAACATATAATGGGAACAAATGACCTTGGTCCTGTTAACTTTTCCAATATCAACCTATCTCGTTGACCAGAACTTTCTAAATGATAGGAGCAAGTTCTCAAGTCCTTTGGTGCTTCAGTGAGTTTGACAAAACCACCTTCCTCTTATCAGCAGAACTTGCTGTCTTAGAAGCCTAATTCCCTGAGCAGTTCTGCCTATTTCATTCCTCTTGTCATTGACCAATTGATTAAAGAATGTTTTATTTCTCACAGGGTCTTGCAATTGTGGATCGCTCGACCTTGTATGGTACCACCAGAAGTTTACTTGATCAACATAGGGATATGAGTCTAGACATAGACAGCATGAGTTATGAGGTTATTATACATATCCCTGTCTTCTTCTTCTTCTTTTGTTTTAAATCATGGTATTTGCTCGCTTTTATCAATCTTAAATTGTTGGCTTGGTGCAGGAACTACTTGCTCTAGGGGAAAGAATTGGGAACGTCAGCACGGGCTTGTCAGAAGTTCTGATTTCTCAGTGTTTGACAGAAACGATATATTGCTCAGATCAAATCCAGGAGAAAGAAACTTGTGTAATCTGCTTGGTAATAATTAAAAGTTTTGAGTCCTTGAATTATGTTAAAAACTGGAAAACATAGAAATTATAAATTGGATTTCTAACTAGCCTTACTGGATCTTGTGGGCCTATAATTGGCATTTGACAGGAAGAGTACGAGAATAAGGAAGAGGTAGGAAAACTGAAGAACTGTAGGCATGAGTACCATGTGGCATGCATCAAGAAATGGTTGTCAATGAAGAACGTATGCCCAATCTGCAAGGCACCTGCTCTAGCAGATGATTTGAAGGAAAAATAACTCATTTTCCTACCCATGTTTTTTTTCCCCTTATTTTGTAAATATCTTTGAGACTTGGAGACGAAACTCCCAAAGCAATGGACTTTCTTACAAAATTTGTTAGGGGGAGATGTTAAATCACAAGCCAATTGTTCATTACTTCAGTTAATCAGGTTGTTCCCCTGCCATTATATTTTCGTGCCGCTGCTGGAGGTTCCTTCAAAATGCGATGCCCTTATAGCTTTTTTATCCAATACAATTGTGAAACCAAGGGAAGGCTATGTGATTTAATTTCATGAACGTGTCTTTAAAGTCGAGGATGTTGAAAGCCTTTCCCTGGATCTGAAGTAGTATCCATTTGTATCCAAATTAAATGCATTTGAAACAGTATTAAGGATACGTGCCTGGTTTGAATCTCTTTCTAAAGTTTATATTACTAAGAATATCCATTCAAAGTACTTGGACAAACATGTAAAGACAAACAGGTGTCACAGTAATGGTTACCGCTGAGAAGATTCTGAGGACATACTGCTGGCTTTAACCAGTCACCTTTCCTTCGTCGATGGTTGGATATTTCATGAGTAGATCTCCATGGTTGGAGCCAATTCATGGTGATGCGGGCAGTGTTATGTAGTGATTGGATTGGGCCCTAGCTATTTACCCTTGGATCATTTTTTTAATTGCATGCTTGTATCAATAATTTTGTATATGCGCAGTTTAGATTGATTACCAAGACCTATCTAAAAGCTGTCATTTTCACTGTATCGGTTTAGTCATTCAAAGGGTGGGAAAATTTGAGGAGGGTATCTCATGGAATGAGAGCAAAGTGTATGAAGTGGAGAGGTGCTTTTGGAATGTTTTGTGATTACCACAAACAATTAAAGTTGAAGGAAAGATTATATAACAAGTCTATAAGACCAGCCATGTTCTATGGAGTAGAAGATTTGGCAATGAAGACACAACAAAAGCATAAAATAAGCATAGCTGAGATGGGCTAAGATCGATGAATGGCAAGATTAAAAATAACAGAATGAAAGATCAATTTATTCATTGTGAACTGAGTCGTGTAACACCAATAGATGACCAGATGAGAGAATGATGACTGAGGTGGTTCGGTTATATGCAATTAAGGCCAATGCATGTGCCCACGAAGAATGATATGGTGCAGGTTGAACCAACAAATCGGCTGACAAAAATAATAACTTAATTGCAAATTACAATTTATAAACATTTGATTGTAAATTATCTTTTTCTCCCTTTTTTCATTAGATACATACTTGAGCATTTAGGCATGTGCTATTTTTTTTTTTTTTAATTTCATTTTGTTTATTTGTTATAGGAAGAGTAAATTTCTGTGTATTAGGATTCTGGGTAGAAAAGAAGAAAGAAGAAGAAAAAGGGAAAAAATAGAATTCATATGGAGTGTAGAGTACCCTCTCACGCACTTTTTCTTATATATAAAAAATGTAAAGATTACATCTACGGGTATTTATAAGTATACCCCAATACTTTACAACAACATATGTATCATTATATGTATAACCCCACATATTCATGCAATACAACACTCGCCCTTAAGTTGGTATACATATCTTATGCATGTCAAGCTTGTCAAAGATACTAAACTTATGACTACATAGGCCTTTGGTGAATACATCGATTTTCAGTCTTTACAAAGGGAACATATATCTGTCAAGTTGGTAACTTTTTCTTGACTAAATGCCTATCCACCTTGACGTGTTTGGTCCTATCATGTTAGACAGGATCATGAGCAATATTAATGACAACTTTATTATCGCAATACAATCACATGAGACATTGGGAGTTGTATCCCAATTATCTTAGAAAGCTATGGATCCATAACATTTCACAAATCTCGTGAGCCATAGCTCTAACTTGGCTTCAACACTCGATCGTGTTACAATGGACTGTTTCTTGCTGTGCCAAGTAACTAGTTTACCCCCAATAAAGGTGCAATAGCTTAATGTGGATGACCTCCTATAGTCCACAAAACCAGCCCAATTAGCATATGTAAAGACATCAACTCTCAAATCCTTCTACCTATCATAGTAGCCATTGACTTGGATTCTTCATTAAATAATGCAAAATACGGTATACTGCTTCAAGATGTGACATCATGGGAGCATGCATGAACTGTCCAATAACCCCAACAACAGAAGAACTGTCTAGTTTAATCAAAGTCCATTAAATAATCGTACCTACCAATCTTTGATACCAACCAATAACAATAAGTCTATGACCTTCATCTGCTTGCAACTGGTGATTAGATTCAATGTGGGTCTCACAAGGTCTACACCTTCATATCACAGTCTTGGAGGAGATTTAATATGTACTTGTGTTGGGATAAGAAGATTTCAACATTGGATCTAGAAACTTTAACTAAAGATAGTATCCGAGTAACCCCAAATCCTTAACCTTGAACTCTTTGCCCCCTATAAAGCCTTTTAGGTTGTTGATTTCACATTGATCGTCACATATAACAACAATAGCATCTCATTATACAATGAGACCTGTCAAATTTCTTTTCTGATGCTTTACAAAGAGAGCATGATTTACTTAATATTCTTGGGCATGACACTACGAAACTTTTTAATACTTTAGGAGATTTATTGAGGCAGTAGAGAACTTTCTTGAGACAATACACCTTTCTTTTTCTAGTAGAATGCTAAATATCAGAAGACAAACTCATGTAAACTTCATCTCCGTGGTTTCCATGTAGAAAGGAATTTTTGACATCAAGTTGTAGTAAGGGTCATCCCTAATTGGCTACAACGAAGATCAAAATAAAATATAAGGGTAAAGGTCTCCTGATATTCAACCCTATATGATTATGCATAGCCCTTGACTATCAATCTAGCCTTGTACTATTCCATTGTGCCATTAGATTATAATTTTACACATAACACTTATCTATAACTTATAAACAACTTTTCTCATGGGAGATTTTCAACATCCCACAATTTGTTTTTCTCTAAAGCTTGCATTTCCTCCTCCACCAAGGTTGAGATAAAGCTTAGGATACATTGCATGGAATAACAACAGAGAAACCCAAGTATTCTTTTGGGCGTTTTTCACTACATATTTCTTTTTGTGGACACCTACTTGTTCCATCTTCCCCTGGCTACGATATCCATCAACATCAAAACCATGGGAAGGGACTAGAGGAGGAATAACCAACTCATCTTCTCATGCATGTATACTCCCCCCTTAAAGATGAGATAGGTTGGGGGAAAAGAAAGAGATGGCCTCATAAATTGTAACTGTGGACGCCTAAAACTTGCATAAACTGCAAATAAGAGCCTACACCCTCATAAATCTACACAAAAGTCCTTAAGGTTACACATGAGTCTCAAATATGCAAATTAGACCCAACTGAAGGGACAAACCCATTAAGTCAAGGTTCAGATTTGTACACTCTAGCTTATAAACCACTTAATCCACATGTACAACTCATTAATAGGTGCAAAGTCCAAGATAAAGCTTGTGCGTGCCCACATGAAGAAATATCTACCAAATTGATTTTCCAGGATAAATAAGGGAAGATGTGCCAATAAAGGAATATAAAAAATTCCTTAAACTGTATTATCTCCAAATAGGAAAATTATAACCAAATGCAAAACAAGTAAGGTAAATAAATCCAGTGAATACCTAATCAAATGTATGGATGAAACACACCTTAAGAGTCTATAAATACTCCCACATACAGAAAAAGGAGGGCTTTTTGAAGACTTCAACAGAGAGAAAGCCCTAGGGACAAGATAACTCCAAAGTTTCAAAACATCTCAAAGGCATTCCACCAATCTGAAGCACCAAGGCATGCTTTTTGATTCTCTCCATCAATTATAGTTCGTTACTAAAGAGAATAACACTTTTTGCGGTCTTAGAGATACACTACATATGGCCTTGAGTGCAAGACTCGGTGTTTTCTTCATTTCTGATAAAGTTTGAATCTTGGATTAAAGAGAAATCTACATCAACACATCCAAAGAAGAGAAATATACCATTAGGTCATCTTCAACATTGATTATTAATTAGAGGTCTACGCTCGTGTAAAGGGTGTAACCAAAGAGAGTCGTTTCCATTTTTCAATATTTGTAATTTGTCTCACTTTTCGTGTTTATAGTAAGCAGGAAATTTGTGTTGACAGTAACATCCATGCAAATAATACGCTTCTAAGCAGAGGATGGTAACATTTGTATTCCTTCTGGTTCGGAACATGCATAAGTAAAACACATTTAAGAGCCTTAGGGTCCAACTTGGAGTGGTCAGAATTAGGAACATGAATATAGAAAATGTAACCAAACACCTTAGGAAGGGAGGATCTAGGGGATGAACACGAGGGGAGTTTAAGGGGACATTTAAAATCTAGATTACGAGAGGGCATACAGTTTATCAAGTAAGCAATAATTGGAAAGGTATCAACCCCAAAAAACTTGGGATGTATGCATATGAAAGAGCAAGGCACAAGTAATCTTTAGGAGATGTTGATTCTTTCACTCAACAACTTCATTTTTCTCTTGAGTATTAGGACAAATAGTATGATGAAAGATGTCATGTTGAGAGAGATAAAATGAAATGGCATGAAACATATATTCCCTTCCATTATCCTAGCGAAGAACCTTGAGCTCAGTATTAAATTGAGTCTTGATCAATTTATAAAACAACGAAAAGGTAAAAAAAACAACACTCTTGGATTTCAACAAGTAAATCCAAGTTTCCTTAGAGTAATCATCAACAAAGTTCACAAAATATTGGAATCCAAAAAGGTGGGTAACTAGGGTAGATCCAAATACATCAGTTAAACAAGGGAAAATTAAGTACTACTACTACTTATACTAGAAGAATAGGACGAATGACAATGTTTGGCTAAATCACAAGTTTCAAAATGAAAATCTAAATTGGATGGACATAGTCTAAACACAAAGTTTTTGCAGTATAGAAAAGGAGATAAGACCAAAACGAGAACACCATAAAAAAATTGATTATGTTGGGAAGAGGAAGGAATAAAAGAGGAGTGTGGCTGCTGAATTGTAAGGGATGGTGTCTTATGAGAAATAGAGGCGCCAGGATCATCCATAATATATAACCCTTGATCCTCATGGCCTCTACCAATGTTCTTCCCTGTTTTCAGGTCCTAAAAAATACAATATGCGAGAAAGAAAGTAACACTACAATTCAAGGATTTTGTAATATTCTTAACAAATACAAAGTTCAACTTAAAGTTAGAAGCATGAAACACAAAGAATAATGGCAAAGAGGAGGTAAGAGGGATGCATCGAATACAATGGTTGAGAGTTACTCTGAGATATGCCAACAAGGACAAGCGATACTAGAATACCAACATTGTAAAACATAAGCATAACCTAAAGTCAAGTTAAATAACTCCTGTAATTCACCAAAAAAAAGTTTAAAAAAAACTTTTGTAGTCCACGGCCAAGAACAAGCACCGCATATACTTCACACACAAGATGTCACCAGTCAACAAGATTCACCAATACACTGCTGCTACACACAATGGACAACAACTACCAACATATACTTAGTTGTCGAGACCATCAAAAGCTTCATTCAATAGCAAAGCCATAAGGGACATCAATAGAATAGAGGCAATACACTATTACATACCCAAAAAACAACCAACATCCATTGAAGGCACTAACACACCACACTGCAAATACCAAATCATACAAGGACTACTGCATAATTGAATCTCACAACACCAAACATCCACTCCACATCACAACCACCATCAATCACCATTACAAGATCACAGGACCACAAATACTATAACTAGAATATTCCAAACTCTAAAAAATAACCATTGAACACATAAACTCACTAAAGAAAAATTCGTAGAGCCAACAATGATAGGAAGGAACTCCACAATGTACCACAATCATAAAACCACTTCAACAAATATCACAAAGGCTTCTAGAAGTCATCAAAACACAAAATGAATAAAAAAAATCATTACTTATGGGTTATTAATGTGGCACAGGCTAGAAAACTTGTGTGGCAACAAGAAATCCAGTAACCAACCTCTAGAACAATGAGTCAACTCAATTATCAACAAGTAGCTTCATAACCTCAATTGTGAGAACTTGCGCCATAACCAATACTTGAGTAATTAGTTTATAAAAAAGGATATACATCAATCCACAATAGGTAACACTTAAACTTCCAAATTAATAAGCTATCAAGCCTTTTGTCAAACACCTTACGATCATATAAACTCCACAACCTTGTATACTAATTAATAGATTGGAAAAGAGCCCAACAAAAAGCACTCAAGTAAACAACCTCTCAGTCAATGTACTCCCATCAATTATCAACAAATAATACATGGAAAACTCAGTTCCACAATACTTAGACATTTGTTCAAACACTTTAAGGACAAAATTCTTCACAGTACCATGTATTTAGTTATAGGTGAGAGATTTCTTCAAGCATCAAGCACATGATCAATTCTAAGGCTGCTGTATATAATGATAAAGTGTGGGTTTGTTTGGTTATAACAAATAGTGAGAGTGCTATTGTTCATTGAGCCACATGTATAGAGCATGATGGGTTTTGTGTCTTGGTAAAAAAAAAAAAAAACTGAATGGAATGGGTATTAGATGGAACCGTAGGTATAAGTTGTATGAAACTACTGATTTGTGATGGAAAACTTTCAAGAAAACTAAGGCTGAAAGGTTTGCAGGTTCATCTAATGAAAGAAGTGGATTTTCTTTAGAAAAAAAAATATCAAAATACATGAGAAAATCTGGTCGCAGGTTGGTGTTTAACTAGTTTGAGGTTTTGAGTGAAGAAAATTGAAAAGGATAATAAGAAGAAAGCTAGGTAGGCTATTATGTGATGATGTGATTGTGTTTATAATGAAGATTAATGAAGAGGGATGAAGAAATCATGTTTTCTGGGTATGAACACAGCAAACTTCAATGGGGGAAAACCAGAAAAACAAAGAAGAAGATGCATGAGAGGGATAAGGAGAAGAAGAAGAAGAAATAAAGTACAGGAGAGAAGTACCTTAGGAGAAATCACCAACTCCTTGATCTTGGAAATCATCAATCAAGATTTCAACCGAAGGTCTCAAGCTTGAAGAAGAGGAAGGAGCACCATCGTAGGAGCCGAAGCATTCAATTTTTTTTTTTTAAATTTCTTACATAAATTGAATATGAGGGGAATACCCTCTTTATAACCCCACGGTTAGGTTATAGTCCCTTCCTTTTACAACTTTACCCCTTCATAAAAATAAAGCCTAAGGTCTAAAGTTAAACAAAATTCCCTCTGTCCATGGAGTGGTCAACCAAAGCTATTAAAAGCCTTTTTACATGCTTCCTAAAAACCCTAATAATGAAAATTAAAATTTCACCCAAGTCCCTAACTACTATAAACTCTAAGAAACATCTATAAAACTAAAATAAAGTCTATAATAACTCCATCAAAGGCTCTATTTCTTGCTTAATTGCTTATTCCATGTCCTTCCTTGGTCACCTCCTTGCTTGGATCCCACTAAGGCCAAGTGTGGGCCCCACCTAGCTCCCATGTCCCCATCAAATTCGCCTTGTTCGAAAAAACTGATCCTTGAGTTTTATAAAGGGCAAGGAGTGATAATGTCTGGAAACTTGATTTGCATAGCCAGATGCTAAATCCACCCACGATCAAGTTATGGTGTAAATCGGTCCTTTTACATATGTCTAATATGAGAAAGATTTCAAAATAGGTAACTAGCTCATGAGAAATAACCGATAATGGATACACCTTATAGTATTCATCATGTTAAATCTGGACTGGAGTAGTAATCTCTGGTATCCCCATAGAGTTAAGAACATGTACGTCTTTAGCAGTGACTTAGATCTCAGTCAGAACAGGAATTGGGCATCATCAGAAAGTGGATCACAAACCGTGGCAACAAGGAGACATGAATCTGTAGAATTTGATAGCTCAGCGAACTGCTCATCACTAATTATCTTAGTCTTTTCCATACTACTGTCTTCCTTTGTAATCTTAGCTTCACATTCTTGAACTTCTGCCTTTAGTTCTTCAATTGTACTCTTCTGTTGGAGAAAAACCTGGAGAAGCTTGCCAAATATGCCATGGATCTCCTAAAATCGTTCCTCAATTGAGTAAAGTAAGAAAGACAATTTATCTGTCCTTCTTATAACATCGTCATGCTCGCTCTAATCTGACTGGTCTGAAATAATCGAT